>VZTI01003805.1:4838874-4862435 GCA_013397865.1 Struthidea cinerea
TTCTTAGAACAAGGGGGGGGGGGGAACCAAGGAAAAAAAAGCAAATCCCTCCAGAAAAGAAATAAAATATGCACCATGAGATTCAACCAGATGCCCTTATCCCCTCAAGGCATGGTTAATATACTATCTGCCAGTACATATGGGACCAATTAAAAAGAGCTAACTCCTCACACAGGCACTGCAGCGTCACTCTGGAGGAACCCACAATCCATTAAACAAACTCATTCCAAGTAATTCCATTCTGGAAACACGTGCTCATTCATAACCAAACCCCAGTCTTTAGGAATCTCATATGCCATGAAAAAAACAACCCTGTTTCCACAGAAATCTCTGGCGAAACAACCTGAAGTACAACACGAACAGAACTACCCTCGTCTTTACTGCTGCTTTACATGTGCTACTACATGCACCTACATGAATTACTGCCACTTCCTAGAGAAGTAACTGTCTTGGTCTTACAATTCAACATTGCCAATGAAATTAAGTGCACTGAATGATGGAAATATTAAATTGTTTGACTAAAGGAAACAGAAAAGTTCAAAACTATCCAAATGTTCCCTTCCAGCAAGGCCAGCAGAACTGGAAGACTTCAGGCCTGTACAAGGATCATTTCATTCAACCTCTTTACGTTGTGAAAGCTACTTCCTCTGTTTCCAGTAATTATACTCTCACTTTTGTCCAATCTACTCTAAACTTCGTTCAACACAATGACTTACAAGTTTCTACACACAAAAGCGCTACAGAATAAAGAATTCCACTCAGCAACAAAGAGGAACATCCCTATTCTCAGTAGAGCCTCAACTTTCCTCTCCTCTCTGTTGATTGCTCACCACCACAGACACCATCCATTCTCAGCCACTTTACAACCTAAATAATTTTGCATTGAAAAAACCTGTGTTTTCAAGTTTGGGCTCAACTTCAAGAAATGAAGTTGCAAAAGAAACAGGAATGTAGATGAAAGGGTTGTTTTGGGGGAGGGGGGTGTTATTATTAAATGTTTATTCATGCAAACCCTGTCAATTATTGCAAGCAATATTTTAACATCTTTTGAGCTTAGGGAAAATGAAATAATACAGAACATCAAGATCCAAGGAAAGGGACCTGGGACGTTAAAGCTCTGAGCTTCTCTAGATGCAGATCTAATATATATTCCTTTAATACAAGATGGAAGTATGCTGAATACCCACTACATTTACAGTCCCCGTCTGCCTGTGTCAGGCAGCAAGTTAAACAGATGTGAAAGAACCAACAAAATTAAAATAAATTAACTGCCTGCCCAACATTTCCCCACTGTCTTCCTCCTTTGCCCCATTCAATTTAACTTTGAAACATTAGTGATGCAGTTATTCCAGCAACCCTCAAAGCACACAGAGCCGTAATTCTGCAGGAGATGTTAACAAGGTGGCTTTTATCAAACTTGATGCAGCTGAAATCTAAATTATTTACCCCAAAAGAGAAGGGAATAAAAGAATTTCGGGGCCTCTGATAAAATATTAAAGTATTGAATCCTGTGAATACCTATTAGTCATTCCTCTGGGGAAAAAAGTATCAAGACAAATATTTCTTTTAATAAAAAAAAAGGCATATATTTGGCTGAAAAGAAAATACTCAACTCTGATGCAAAATGTTTGAGCAGCTTTACAAATTCAGTCCTCTGTAATTATACTGAGACTGCTAAAAATTCCACTTCCATAACCACCACAAATAAATAAGTGTCAAAATAAATCCAGTAGATTATCATGCAAAAATGTGTCTTCTACAGCTTAATCTTGAGATAATGCTTTTTATAGCATGCCTTTCTGCCCAGATTTGCAGCTGTTGTTATTTGCATTCTGACCACTAAGCACAAGGGTCATCAATCTTATAATTCATTTTTTTCATTAAATTCTTCATGCTGCAGCCCTGCTGATGGCTTCTCACCTCTGCTTATCTAAGGTATTTGCATATAGAATGGCCATACAGCTCTTTAAAAGATCTCCAAGCCATACTAAGTGACATCAAGGACAGTAATTTACCCAAAAGAAAAAAAAATTTAGAGGTAAATTGTAAACATGAGGCAGATGGATGAATGTACACACGGATTCAATGTAAATCTCCGGTGACATTTCTCTATGGGTCAGATGCAATTTTGCAATGAAGAATTCACAGAAGACTTTTCAAGGGAATCTTTCAAGTTTCCTGGTCTCTTCCACAAATACTTTTAGGAAAAGTAACTCTAGCTCCAGGTGTTTCTTGCAGTTTCTTATGTTTGGAAAGCAAGGATCTTTCAGAAAGCAATTAAAGTGAATACCAGTCCAGGGCTGGGATGATCAAGACCACCCAGTCTGATGGAGCACCATCCTCAGAAGGGAACCACTGTGATCAACAGAGCTGCCCAGCACCCAGGGCACAACGTGACAGCTCCACAAGACTTGTGCCCTGCCACCACACACTTCCATCAGAGCTTCATTGCAGCTGCTGAGATCCCCAACACTGCCCACTGCAAAGCTGCTCTGCCTACACCCTAATCAGGAACATTCAGCACAAAACGTTCCACGTGGGCACAAAATAAGGCTTTGCCTCTAGATCTCCACTTGGGAAGTCAAAAGGCAGTCAGAGCTGAACACTCAAAATGAACATTTCTCTTGCTGAGGGGTAATTCTGAGCTCGATGACAGATGGCTGTTTTCCTGCTTTCCAAGCATTACCATTATTTAAAGGAAAGTCTGTAAAAATGTTTGTACTGTTGGTAAGTTACTTGGGAGACCACTGAAAGTAAAATATTTTCATTTTTTAAAAAAGTATCTCATTTCAGTCCAGAAGCAAAGCTTGAAACAGATAACCTCAGAAGTGGAAAGTCTTGGGCTTGTTAACTGAAGTCACAGATTTTCAGAGGGGACTTTAACTCCACGTCAGTTAATCACCACTAGTTCCCCTCCTACAGACCAACCTTTAATCCAACTACACTATTTTTAGTGTGAGATGGCTTGAGGAACAGAAGGTATCCTTGTTTGATTTTTTTCAATTTTGGATCCCAGGTTGTCTGACTGGAACAGATTTTCAGATGACATTGGAAAAACCTCTGAAATAACATCAGTCAAGTTTTGCATGCACAGCTATTTGCACAAGCCAATTCTACAGTTTTACAAGACAATCGGCTACATAAACATCTGTCTGCTCCATTCCCAGCAGCTGATGAGCGAAGGGGACCTTTGATCATTCAACAAAGCCAGTTCCCTCCTGGGTAAAATCCAGCAACCACCACAATTCAAGGGTTCCAAGTTCTGCTTTTTCCCTGTCCTGAAGCGCTCATTGGCTATCATGCGCATCTCAGTGCCATCCACAGCACAACAGAGAAAATCAGAGGTGGAAGCTACAGCAACTCCCTGCAGAAACAGGAACCCAAACTACCACCACTGTCTGTTGTTCAAGCCAGGGGAGTGTATGCAGTAGTTATCCACACAGGGTGACCATGGGTTTTGACTGCCACCCAATGAAAAAATGTATGACAAGGGCATCTGCTAAATACAGGTTTTTAAAAAACAATTAATTTGTTTTAAATACAGGTTAGAAATAATTTGAAAACCATGATATTACACAAAGCGCTCCTTCACTTTTATAAAGATTAAATGAGGAACAGCTTCTACCAGTACATAAAACAGGGCTATGTGTTATGATCTATTTTCGCCGTAGCATCTGTAGAAAGCTGATTAGTTCCAAATCATGCTCTACAACACGAGCACTTCCACTTTCATGTTTTATCACCATTATAGTCAGTAATTAAAAGACTCTGGTGGCTATCACTGATGTTCCCAACCTGGCAGAGTAAAGCCATTCCTGAAGGAGATTTAGGATTGCTTTTTCTGCTTACACAGTACAGAAATCACAACTGCAGTTTACTGTGAAGCTGCCAATATTCAACAGTGTTTAATGGTGCAGTATCTGAGTGGCAAAAGGGCACAAGCGTCTATCTAGAGAACAAATTAGTTAATCAGCTTTCATTGAGTTTCCCTCTTTGCCTTCCTCCCTGAATGTGTGCTGCTCTGTTGGAGTAACATGCAGCTTGGGGGCTAATTACTTGCTGAAATACCATCTCAGAAATGATTCTGGGGAAGAAACGGGAGGTAATTCTGAAAACAGAGGCAGCAACACGCACGCCATGGAAGAAATAGCGTAGGCAGGACACAGGGATAAATTTCAGTGGTAATTTGGCAGAGCTACCTACGGCAAGGCCTCCAACCTGCCTGAGGTTGCATAGAACAGCCTGGGGTGTTGCTGCCCTGTAGCAGGTGAGGCTGGAGCCAGCCTGACCAACCCCCACAGCTGCTTCCTCATCAATTGTCACAGAGGGTGGCTACCCTTCCATTTCTTTAGCTCCAAGTGTGCATGCACGGCAGAAGGAACGAGCAATGCAAGGTTCATTTTGGCCCAGCCCATTTGGTTTGGAAGATATTCTTCTCCAGTTCAACACATGAAGTGCTCTGGCTTCAGCCTCTTTTCTGTTTGGCACACAATCAAACCGTATTTAGAAGAAATCCAATCCTTATAGAAAAGTTGCATCTCAACATATTGTGACTCACCTCTTTTCCCTAACCCCATTCAAAGGAGAGAGCACTGCATGCCTTGCAAAGCGTTTCCGATTTAAACATTACTTTCCATTTGTACATTTTTCAACTACCAAAACTGCACTTGGTATGAAAAAAAAGAACAGCAAATGAGCAAGGTTGTCTTACTGTATTATATTCACTTAATAATCATAAGCAATTTCTCAGAGAAGTCCTCCAGGCACAGTTTTAATGTTAAAGCAATTCTTGCTTCATTTTAACCATCCACTGATGCAGAGCTGATAGCCCAGCTCATTAAAAAGTACAGGGCACTATTTCAAGAAATGACATAATTTATCAGGCAGAGTTAAGTCACGCTGCACACAGCAGCCTGGATGCACAACACCAACTGCCTGACACTTTCTGAATCCAGCTCTGAAGTCCCTGTGCTTTGGGCTCAGCTGCCCATGTTGCATGAAGTCACACAGCAAAGCTTCCTGCTACAGTGTCATCTTCTACCGCAGTTTTTCAAGAGGCTTAGCAACATTTAAAAATGCATGAATCTCACTTGAGTGACAACCCATTTAACCAGCTATAAAACTCATTACAGGAAGGATGGCTGGAGAGAAGATAAATATGGCAATCGTTTTTTTTAAACTTCAGCATGGAAAGTCCCACATTGGTTTGACTAAGGAGTCCAAAACAGCGACAGAGCTCTCACTTTGTCCTGTTGGACATCAGTTGTTGGACAGTTAATTTTTCATATCAGTGATTAGATCCGACACTTGTTACAATTTTCAAAATGACTTTTCAAATTGTAACAGGCAATGCGAGGCATGATTACCTGGGATGAGGTTCAATTACCACCCAAATTATTCTTTTGAGGGACTGTGTTTCAATTCTCTCAAGTACTCCCAACACACAGGAGATAATTATTCATCTTTGGACTCATGTAAGATGGTAATGAACCACCTCCCCTGCCCATCAGAAGGTATTCCTCCAAGAAAATGGGCATCTGAAGAAAGCAGTAAACCCTTGCCAAGCCCTCATCGGGAAGGTGTGTATTTGGGACTATACAACATATTGGAAAACAAGTGGTGACTTCATCACTAAATTCAGGTGGCTCTGTTGAACTACATGCTACACTGCAAAGTCAGACACTGCAAAACCAGAGTCCCTTCCTGATCCACTCTGACTCTGCAAACATCACACTGTTCTGCTTAAGGATTTATATTGCTTTCTGGAAGGAAACCTTATTTTTAAACTAAGGCCCACTAAAAGAAGATTAACTGCCCTTAAAAAGTACTTAACCACCTCTTTGCTTGTTATCAAGTGGCCCATACATATCTGTCAGATGAGCACTGTTGATAATAATGCATTAAATAAACACTTCTGCATAAGATACATAAGTTTACTTATGAGTAGTTTGAGACACACAAATATCTACAGCTTATTCAGTTCAAGAATCCTCTGCTCTCAAAATGTCCATTCAGCAGCCCTGCCAGATACTGTTTCACAATACTACAGGCTCACTTATTCATAAACAAATCATTAACATTCTTGACATAAATCCATAGCGTACAACAAATCCCAGCTATGATAGTGTTTTACTACATTTGCTGTGCCCATCATGAATGGGAGTTCTGTTTTCACTAAAAAAACCACTCTCAACAAATAAAAGGCAAATTATTCTCTGCAAGAAAACCACCAGGATGAAATGCCTATGCATGGATTACAAACTAATTATCAAGTTCATACAGTAATAAACCTGTATTCAGTTAGTGAAAAGGGCTGCCAAAATTTATGCAAGAAATTTTCTTCCTAGAACTCTAATAACTAAGAAACTCTGATGGTAAAACACACCATTACAGGATTTTATATTTTCCTCAGCTTCTCTGGAAACCTTTCATACACCCCCATTTCTCCACACATGGGCACAAGAATCATCTGAGAAGACCCTTCGAAAGCCCCGGCTTTCACTCACTGCCAGGGGTTTATTCACAGCCTTGGGTCAGAGGGTTTCAGCCAAGCCCAAATGATCAAGGCTCATTTTTACATAGCTACACCACAACTTAAACTAGACTAATTAAAATGAACGGAATAGCTTAACAAATGCATCAGGACCAGCCTTCTTGTTCTCTCTGAATATACTCCACATAGATGACAGCACAGGGCAATATTTCCCCAAAAACCACAGTTCACAGGTGAATCCTCTGCAGGTACCCCAAAAAGGCTCTATCATGCAGGTAGCATCCCCACCCATGCTGAGGGGCATGGAGGGCATGGCAAGAGCTGGTCCACAGAAGGGGGGATGCTCCCACAGCACCTCCCAGGACAAATCACCCAACATCCAGCCATCAGCAGTGGCCAGCCATCAGCAAGGCTTTGGATATCACGAGGTTAAACGTCTACCCTCAATTCACTAATACCTTCCTCGCCATATTTAAAAAACTAAATGCCTCCCTGAATGGCCATATTTAAGTAATTTTAAAAAAAGAGGATGGCAGATAGTTAAGTTACTATTGATGCTCTTGGCAGATGAGTAATACGCTCACAAGAGCTGGACTTCTCCCCGGCCCGATAAACATAAAGCAGACTGCCTTCTGTGCCGGCTGCCAGCTCAGCCTGGGGAATAGAAGATGTTTTCAATTCCAGAAAAGATACATGTGCATTGAAACACTGAACAGTCAGCAAGCCCTCAGTCCCTTACTCACAGTGAATAGGCCTGTGGGTGCCGGAGGCTGCTCACAGTACGTAAAAATACGCATATGGCAAAGTTTTGCAGAAATGAGACCTTTGTTATTGTAAATACATGCAGATTTTCATAGCAATTACACTGCAGCATTTTTAAGGGGCTGATGACTCCTCTTTTTATTATTTCCATTGGCATGGCTTTTCGATTTCAGCTTGCTTTAGTTCCAGTTCTGTGATAATTTCATGGCAGTACACTCACGTATGAATATATACAGCACGAATGGCTCACGGTCTTTAGGTCTGACTACTGAGGATTGTTCTGCAACTCAGGAGAGCAGGTTTACAGGATCTATTTATGGGTCTCGCTCTGTACCCAGCCTTTGAAAATGTTTCAGATCTATTTTTGCCAGAGAACACAGCTACTGAAAAACCACTGGCATCGGCCAGTCTGGCTTTTGGTATCACAGAGCTCACCATCCCTAAAGTTCTTGCTTTCACCCCTGATCTCCTAAAGTTGTAACATATTCGTTAGTATGGAAACCATCACAGCTGCAAGAGTTCAAGGGATGAATGAATTTAGGAATCTTCTCAGTTGCCTCCAGGTTTTCTGAGTATCGCAATCGCAGTTTCAGACGTTGTCCGCAACAGTAACAGATAAAGCCTAACTCTAAAAAAGCAACAATTTAAGACAGAAAATCACATGTCACATCTATAGTAAATGAGGCACTACAGAAATGCCAGACTATGGAGGTCAGACTAAAGTGATACACGATTTGAAAGAAGGCAAACAGCTCTGCCGGGAATCAGCAAGGAAACCAGACAAGTTAAGCAGTCATTTGCAGCATGACACAACAGCCAAATGACACTGAAACCTCAGTGTCAAGTCACCCAAGGAAATGTCCATGCTGCAGAGCAGCCCGGGAAGCCCCTGCTTAAGGAAACACACACCACACGACTTTGCTGAGTGGGGCTGGGAAACAGCAGGAGTGCAAACAACTAAGTACTAGAAAACTCAGAGGATACTCATGATCTGGAATAATTTCATCCTCCTGAGTTACAGGTAGCTCAGGGAGCTTGCAGGGCAGCTTGCTAAGAGGGAACGATGCCAGGGAAATGCCGCCCGCAGAGTGTCAAAAGCCCCTGTGCTGGCTCATGGAGAACTGCAACAGGCAAAGCCAGGAGCCAACAGCAAAAAACCTGAATTAACAGGGAGGCTGAGCAGAAATCCTGAGGACGTGTTTGCCAGCCCTGATTGACCATTTTTTGGAAATATCAGTGTCTCCAACCTCAACTTTTCTTTGCTGACTAGTAACAGCTTAAAAAACATTAAGCCCTGCAAATGAACAGCTGCACAGCACCGGGTACTGCTAACAGCTCTTCACTAACCTGGTTTAGAAGCCGAAATAGACACTACACTTTTGTTTCTAAAGGCAAAACCTGGTCATCAAAACCTATCTGTCATTGGCTGTGCTCCGAAACACATCTCATGCTAAACCCCAGCTTGCAATTGCACAAAGCACACCCCACTCATGGGGCTCCACTAGGCACACTGACCAACCACTTGTCTCCTTCAATACACAAGTGCTGTATTTTGCCCACTGATCTAGTTCCTGAAAAAGAAAAGGGAAAAAAAAGGCTCCTGATCCAGCAGCAAAGTTGTCAGTATTTTAACAGTAATTTCAAACAGGAGCAAAGCCAAGCCTGAATCCTCAGATTACCCTTTGCAAAACCCCAGCATCAGCATTAGCAAACAAAAAGATCAAATCAGTTGGCTCAGACAGACTGTAGTTTCTGTACCTATATTTATTAACACTAGGTACACAAAACTGAGGAGAAGAAGTGCTAGAAAAACACACAGTGATGTTAACCACAATGGCAAACTGAATGTACCAATCCTTTTCTCCGACCAGGAAACATTTTCAAGCTGTTTCTTTTACAGCTAGTCACTGGGCAGGAAATGCTTTTCAGACAGAAAAATATCTTCTTTTCCAGAAGACACCATAAAACCCAGGCACAGAGCACAGTATATGTTTTGATGAGAACTAATTACTTGTTTACAGTGGTACTTCATTACACAGCTAATCCCCACGTACTGTCTAAACAACTTATTTCCTCCGGTGAGTGAGGAAAGGTCAACAGAAACAAAACAGTTTGGTTTTTTATAAAGAAGATGATGCAGAGTACTGGCAACACATCTGCAGGGTGTAAAAAGCTGAAGAGCAACATTAGAGGATATCCTTTTAGATTTTTTTAAGTGAAGGTATTCCAGAATGAAATGTTGCCAAATATAATGGAATTGAGATGTTCTAGTATACAAAAATATTGTTCTAAACCAAGAGCTATTAATTCCTAAGAGCTGTGGGCTGTAGTTTATCATTAGCATCTAGAAGTGAAGGATGGTTATAAGTCAATTCAATTTCTCCCCAGTGACTAAAACATGTACTAGCTAAATCATTTATTAATGTCAAAGGGTGACAGTTTTCAATTAAGTTAATGAGATTCTAGAGGCTCTGGCCATCTGAACCCTGTTTCTGAATTTTCTTGCCAATTAAAAAAAAACTCAAAACAAAACAACTAAACACAAAAGGAATCAGTCTGACAAACTGATTTTACTTAAACTGGGTACTAACGATTTAGCACTAATCCTACCACATATCTGCTAGCTACATACCAAGAATAAATATTTATACTAGTAACCACATGCTGTTAGGCATTAACACAGGGTTAAGAAGATATTAATTGAATCATGGACACTGGAAACTGAAATCATCTTGCTCCCCTTTTAACTCTTGAGCTCCTCAGGCAAGGCCCCAGCCTTTGTCCATACAGCATCTCAGCAAATGGACACACAGCATCCAAGGTCTGGCTGCTCCAGGAGAAGAGGGCAAAACAGTCCAGGGAGAAAATCAAGAAACTGCTCACTCGCACAGCAGGAGTGGGCAGCTTCCCCAACAACCAAAGTGCCCTGCTGATCTTGGGTCAGGTCCAATGAGGACACATCCCTCCAGTAGCAAACATTGTCCAGGAGTGGAGATATGTATTCCAGATCTTTGTAAGTATGTCCCCTGTAAGAGAGCATCCTACCCATTAGACCCTTTGCTGTTAACTTCCATGGAGTATCTATAATATAAGTTCTGGTAGCAACAACTATTATTCTTTTTAGCCATCTCACACCCACTGTTCAAAGTAATTCTTTATATTGACCCACTAGCTTTCAGAAAAAGAAAAACAAATAAAAAAAATCAAAAGAAACCATAAAGAACAACAATTACACAGTGAAAGTTAAGATAAGATTCCCAGGGTAAAACTTCAAACTCCCACATAAGTTCAGTAAAGTCAAGTCAGAAAAGTAACACGGCATTAGACTTGCTGGTTCAGATGTTACTAAGCACTGGCCAGACTCCATGCTTTCTCTTTTTATTTTACTTACAATTAGCCGGCAAGAGACAATGATTAGCCAAAAAAAACCACATTCCCTTCTGACCTCCAAGTGTACAAAGCAGAACAGCATTAAGCATTTCTTAAAGCAAACCCTGGATCTGTAGGCAGTGTGCAGTAAGGCATCAAGCAGCCCCAGCAGCAAGTCACCACAGAGTGTTTATAGCACAAACTCTCACTATGGAGCCCATTAGCTCCTGGTCAGATCTATCAAGGCAGGCACTGAGTGTCATGGCAGTCTCAGGCAGGCACCTGCCTCCAGACTCTTTTCCAAAGCCTTGTTCCAAGGCTGGACCCGTACAAACTACCGCATATATAAGAATTTACACAGGACAAGATTACAGCGTATTTCTGTAGAATGGTGTGCGCTGCCAGCTCAACTCCCTGCTCCCCTGGAGATCTGGATTTACCATCTCTGTTTCCAGTTCATGCTCATACTCAGGAAGAATTAGGGCCAAAGAGTGCAACAACAATGCCAAGTATTGTGAATCACTCAGGCAAAACAAGGGGTGTTACTCTGGTGCAGGCAGCTCTGTTCACCAGGGGAATGTCACTGTACAGCACACAGGATCCAGTCACCTTGGCATTGCTGGCACCGCAATCATCTCCTTCCCAGTGGAAAAGCTGATTACATTTAACAGGTGATGATACGTTTGAAGGTCATTCCTCCCCACCTCCAACAGATGGACAAATTGTGCTGTGTCAGTTTGTTCCTGTTACAAAATAGTCCCCAATTTCCCTGGAGAGCTCCCAACAGCCCTGTTTCCTCCCTGGCCAGTCCATCCCACTGGCATTGCAAAGGGAGCCTTTACCTGCTCCTTTAGCCAGAGAGTTCCAACTAAAGGGCTTTAAAAAATCTCTGTCTTAAATAAATTTAAAACTACTGCTGCCTGATGAGACCTACTAACTGGGATACTACAAAGACTAACTTTTCTGGAAACTGTTGCACAGCCAAAACCATTCTTCACTGAGGGCTCTGCAGCACAACAGCAATTGTTGGCAGTGACTAACATTGTTATCTAGAACTCCTCAAATTTACAACTTTACTTTACAACCAATATGAGAAGTCACATATGGCACTGGCACAGCAGTGTAAGGCCTAGGTCATTTTAAAGCAAATACCAAATTACAGAGCTCAGTGGAGACTAGATTTAAAAACCTCCCAGAAAAGTGTTTAAAACTTAAGAAAAAAAAATTTTAAGTCACCATATAGATTTTTGTGAAATGAGGAAGAATATGACTGCACTTTCCTATTGCACATGTATGGATTTGAAACTAAGAATAAGTTGGGAACAATGTTTTGGTTTTTTTTTTCCCCAGGATGAGGCAGACTGCTCTCTAACTTCAGCTCTGTAATGACAGCTGCTGGATAAGAAACATTTGTTTGTTACTAAGAAATGCTGAAAAAAAATAAAAAGTGGGCATTTTACACCCTTTGAAGAAACAAATACATTATGTTTTCACAAGAAAATGTGAAAATAAGAAGAGATCTCAGAAACAGACTGGATCCACAAACAAGAAATAGGGGTTTTGGCTGAAATATTTCCTGAGGCTCTGGAGGTGTGTCGGTCTCTTGGCTGTGCCGGGCGGCGGCTGCAGCCACCATAGAGCACCAGGGTTGGTGATGCTCTGAGCCCACTGCTGGGCAGCTGCCATGGCCCTGCTCCCACCCTTCTGTGAGGGATCCACACTCCCTTTTTCCCCCAATAGAGGGGAGGAACTGGGTGACTGTGGGGCTTATTAACACTCCAATAAGTATCCTGTCAAGCGGTTTTCTCTCCAGCCCAAAGCGAGCAGGCGGTGCACTCGCTGCGTGACAGACGTTCCTCTGGCGGATACAGAGCAGCCCCTTATCCAAACAGCATTAGGGCCTGGTCCAGGATGACCTCAATAGCACACGCTTTCCAGAAAGAGTCATACAGAAACATTTAATTCAGCTCTCTTAGACATTAAGTCTTGTCTCATATAGCTACTCTTAAAAAAAAAAGAAAAAAATCAAGTAAAATTTGGACTTTTAAAAACACACAAAGTTTCTTATCAATCATAATAAAAGAAACATAGGGTAACTCCACTGGCATTAGCATTGGCACTTAGATTTATACTAACACTCTCAAAATCTGAATTTGGACCAAAAACAAAATCCACATATAGACAAGGGCAAAGTTTATCCCCAAGTGAACAAAATAACATCTCTTGTAGACATTAATGGCTTCTGAAACTCTCTAGATTGATACAACATTAGTCATTTAAATGCCAAACCACATTCACTCTGTTTATCTTGGGAAGCTCCACATCCATGTAAGAACACCCTCAGAGCATAACAGAGGAATGAAAGGTCAGGCTGTTACTTCCAGAACCAGTGCAGTAAACTTAAACATGGTATGGGCATTTCCCTGGTCAGTGCGGCCCACCGCAGCTGGCTATTTTTCTAATATCATATAAGCAGCATGAATAACGTCTGATACAGAGAAATAAAAAACTCAACTTGAAGAAAACAATATAAATACCTTCTGAAAGTAACTTCAACCAACCAGAAGTGAGCTATTTCAGTGCAAGATTTCTGCAGACCTGGCTCCTGGGCCATGCAAGGCTGCTCATGGACCTCTCAGGTCCCCAGTTGATGACCTACTCCTCCTACCCCCAGAAGATCTACATCACTATAAAGCACTTAACTCCATCCAAAGCCTCTTTAGAGTGTCTTTCTGAAAAACACATGTAGATACTTTAATCTATACAGACCTCACTGCCCCACACAGCTGGACCCTGCTCTGCCCAGGCTCAGAAAACCCATCAAGCTTGTCCAGCCACAAGGGTGCAAACCCTAAGCTGTGGCTCTTAATATCTCTTTCCAGGTGAAGATCTGTCCAGTACTCATTTCAGCTCAAACTTGCAACTCAGCATCTCTTCAAATGTGACTTTTCCTTAGGGGAGATGAGCTCCACCACTTCTGTAGCCTGAAACTTATCAGTATTTTAAACGTGAGCAGGATGGGGAAGAATGGCTTCAGGAAAGGAATTATTAAACACTGACAAACTACAATTTGTAACTAGAATAAGTGAATATTTTTCACTGTCTTGAAGTGCCAGGCCTTTTCACTATCCTTGATTAGGAAAGGCAGTCATCTTATTCATTTAGAGTTGGGTTTCAGGCTGGCCATAATGCCCAGACAGGCTGCCCTGTGCCTTTGCAGACCCTGCAGCAAGCCTGGTATTTCTGACAGGGCTATTTCCTACACCAGGCAGCCCCACTTCCCACTGGACACCCCCAAGGAAATGATCTGAACTCCGTGCATGATGGTCGTTGACGAAAACAAAATCGCAAGTCTTCACAGCAGATTAAGTCTTGGGAACTGTGTGTCCTGTTCCCAAGACAGAAGCTCAGGACTGTGAAGGGCAGGTGCAAGGAATCATGCATGACCTCAAAAGCTACAAGAAAAAGAACTGACTATTCCAACACCCATCTGTGGGAAAAGGCAACAGCAGAACCTACCTGTGCTTCCCTAACCTTTCAAATTGTTCAACTAGTCCTTCCATAGCAACTCTGTATTTTAGAGGTACGAGATTAAAACATTGCCCTTTGAAAATGTTACATGTCCCGGCACCAAGCTTCAGGCTCTTTAACGGAAAAAAAGAGCCTCTAAACACCAGATCAAAACAAAAGTCAATCACAAACAAATGTTTCCTAACATTCCTTATAAACCACGGAATAGTTACATTGCCGTCTCAAATGCCAAGATAAAAGTTAATGGATTCAAAGGCCTATCCCTACGCACCAAGGTAAGGCTGCATGCCTAAATCCGAGTGATTTAACACTCATTTATCAAAGTGAACTGTCCAATCTCATAGAAAGTAACACCCCTTCTGCAGACTTCAGCTCTGATGCTCCATCAACAAGAATGTGACAGAGAGGGTTTCACTTCCCCCATCATCCCAACCATGTATCCCAACAGGCAGCGTCGCCGATGGCAGCGCAGCACAGCCTGAGGGGAGCCAGGGCCACAGATCCACAGCGCCCAGGGCAGCCCAGCTCAGGAAGGGTGAACCTGAATCCAGCTCAAGGCCTGGCCAGCCCCTATGCCTTGTCCTTGGCTGGAGGATCTCGGCTTTGGGTGCCTCAGCAATCACTGATGGGTTTTTTGTTACCTAAGAGAAAAAACAAGCACCCAGCAGTCTTTAGCAGTACTGCACATCCCTCCAAGCAGCTCGTTTTAGCAGGAGGCACCAAAGCTGTCTTTACTATCAGGATTTTCTCAAACACACAGTACCAAGCTCAATAGGCCCTTTCAGCCACACTATCAAGAGGGCTGACATAAAATTTTCAAAATATCCTTCCTTCTAATTCTAATCCAAACAACAGAGCACAGCTGTGAAAACTGAAACCTGTACAGATCCACGATGTACAGGCTCCTTCTTAAAAGCACTGGGACAGGATTCAAGCTTCTACATTTTCTGATTAAAATTTATAGTCAGGCACAGAAAATTCCCATGGACTAAGGAAAAAAAGAAAAATGCTTAAGCTGGCAGTTTACTGAAAGATGAAAAAAAATTCACTGCTGTCTTCTGCTGACACACTGTGCAGCAAGCTGGGACAGAGGTCCACACTATGCCCTGACAACCAGGCAGCTCAGGGACCTGCCAAATGGTGTTTGCTTAAGTTCCAAAAGGTACTTTTCTGGTCAAAAACTAGAAAAAACATAATAAATTCCATATGAAAAAGCTAAAATTGGGCAAAAGGTTCTGTTAAATAAATAGCCTCAAATGAAGGGAAAAAGGATTAAAACACTGTTTTTGAAGTCTGATGTATTTTTTTCTAACAATTTTGCTGCTTGTCTTTTCAGTCTCCAGCTCAGAGCCAAAGCCAGAACAACCAGCACACCATAACATAATTCATAGTGCTCCTCACCCCAGCAGAAGGGAATACTAGTAAACCAAGAACAAAATTCCTTAACATGACACTAGAAATCAAGTTCAGCAAACTGATTTGGATGGGACAGTTTTGATGAATAGTAACAGAAATTTGTTTTGCCTGTTTTTCTAAACCAGAATGACAGGGAAGAAGGGAAGGGTGATTTCTCTCCCCAAGAAACTACCATTTTCAGGTCAGTGTCACCGTGATCAGTTCAGAAAGCACAGATTAATCCTGACAGCAGGAAAGCGGGTCCCCAGCTACAGGAAAGCTGCAGAGCAGCTGAGACTCACTCTGGAGAACTTCTCCCTGCAGCCATTCAGAGAAGGATTTCTGCATCCAACCCTCCTTCCTGTCCCTCAACACCCAGGCTCAGGGAGGGAAAGGAGAGCTAGAAACTTGCAGGTTCAAATTATGCTTTTGATGTTGCCACCATCACCATGGAGGTCCCTTGCCCTTGGCCCTTCACAGACCCCAAATTCCTCTTATCCAGCCTTCCAGCTAGCAGAATTATTCAGGAGGCTCCATAGCAGAGAGAACTGTTCATTTTAAATGAGACTATACAAATCCTCTGGATCTCCTGTAATAGTCTGATGGATGGGTTTCCTTCCCTGCTCTACAGTCACCAGGCTCAAGGTTCGTACTGACCGTGCTGAAGTTTGGATCAGATCCCACTGCGAGATCTTCAGAGCAGTTACTTCACCAGTGGGACCAGACCGAACCTCAGTTCTCCTCTCCACACACTCAGTGAGTGGGTGAGTTTTCACAAGAGCATAGTCTACCAGATAAAACGCTCTCTGGAAAAGACTGGCCCTAAAGAGAGATGAATACAGCCAGCTGAAGACTTGTAAACTTACTCCAGGGTCATTCTGAAAGCTTCACATGAGATGCATGGAATAACCATCTCTCAAACCCAGAGGGAACTTGGCATGGGAAAAAAGAGGTGGCCACAAATCTGAGCTTCAGGACACTTAATTACATTTCTATCTGCTCTCAGTGTTCTTGGCAGTTCCCATCAAATATATCTGCAGAAAATGTTTTCACGTGAGGAGACATTTGAAAATTGACTGGCATAACACAGATCCAAGGCCACAAAGGGTGATGATGCAAGGACTCTGACTGCCCCAGTGCTATCCCAAATCCAGCAGCACTGTGCTCACAGCGTATTTCCATCAGTAAAACTCACCAGCAGCAACCCAGGTTAGAAATGTTCCTGCTCACATTGCCTGGAAGCAAAACCAGCCATTAATCTGTGAAAGGGACATTTATTTAAATGGTCCCAATGAAAACACGTATGGAGGTTTTTCAAAGACCAACGCTCCAGAAGCCATCACCAAACTGCCAAGGTGTCAGTGCAATGAGACCAGCTCGGTCATTCTGAGGCTATGTATAATATTGTTGATGCAACATCATTAAAAGAATATTAAATACCGGCAATATACAACTTTTTATTTTTCCTTCAGAATTTTTGCAAAGATTTATATTTGCCACTCCGTATTTTCAGTATTTCAGCAGGAAAAACAAATCCTGAAATGTTATATTAGGTCTTCTCAGGACACTTGCACAATCACCCACATTTAAAATCTTTGGTCAAAGGGTTCTGATGCACTTATTCAGAAACAGCTCAGAAGACTTAACACAGTCACCTGCAACTTTTCCAGCTATTATCTGAAATGCAAATAAGTTCAATTACTATACATGAAAGCACTATGGAGAAAAAAAGTTGTAAGTACTAAACATTGTTTAAAGGGACTTTTCAGCTACACATTTACCTGTCTCTGGGTAACCAGACTGTCCTCTTGCCTGCCCAGAGCCACATCAAAAACACAGTAATGCTGTAAGGTGGAGGACACTTAGCCCAACACCTCAGCACCAACCCAAGGCGTGTCTGCTGAGAACACAGCCATGCTTGGAAGGAAATGGTAACATCTGTGCACCCCACTGCTGACTGTCCTGCTGGATGACACCAGGCCACAGAAAATCTGAAACGGGCACTTAAAATTCTGAACTACTTAGATTGAATGCTTTGGTTTGCCTTTCTTCAAGGAAATCACTGCTTAATTTTTTTTTCTTGATCATCAAACAGGCTGGCAGTTTCATAAACAGAAACTAGTAGTACACTATAAATGAACCCTGAAGATCATTTCCCAGGGGACTTTCCACAAGGCGCTCACTGATTTTCATTTTCTTTTGGTCATAGAATGCTTCCCAAAATTAACATTTTTCCAGAGCCATTCATTTTCTACAAAGAATAAATAATGTAGAAAAAAAGGAACTGCCTGAGCTAAGTGGTGCCAGATGAGCCTGCTGGAATCACGGGGCTTTGTTTTAAAGATTCCTGACTGCTGTAAAGTCATAGCAGCAAACTAGTGCAAAAACTCTGATGCCTTGAAAGATATCCTGAAGCTATATAGTGCCAAAACACCGGGCTGTAAGACTTCAGACGTTTGCAGCCACATGACTCAGGCTTAAATTTCAAATAGTTTTCACTTTTTCCTTCTGACATAAATTTAATGAAACCAGAGTTCAGTGGTAGGATCAGTCCTGCTATACATGTCGTGCAGCAGTTTCTGCCTAGACAGCTGTTTGTGTGCTTACAGCCCGCTTGTGTTTGGTTTAGAAAGGTTTTCCATATGCTTTTAAAAATGGGAAAACTATCGCTTCAACTGACTGTATGCTGCATTTTTTAACACACATATGCATCTGAACACTGAAAAGGATTAGAAGCTCATTTTGAAAGCACCAATAGCACCTAAACCACATTACATCTGAACACATGCAAACATTCGTCACCAAACCACAGAGGCCATGATCACCTTGAAGCCACCACACATGTGTAAGTCTACCCAGAAGTGACTTTTCTTAAGTGAAAGATCTTTTCAATGCTCCTGATATAGGAAAAGCATTTGATGTGTATACTAGTGAGAGTGGATGCATGTAACATACATGAATTTAGCAACAGAGTCTAAGCTCACAAAATTTAAAAGTAGATCGAAGATGTAAGATTATAGGTACATTAACAAATTCCTGTAAAACAAGCAATATGTTTATGAAGCCTCAGAAAACAGTGCTCACAGCCCAGCCCAAAGGTGAGCATCAACACCCCAATACCGCTGCTTTCCCTTTTTTCACTTCCATTAATAGCTACATTGTTGTTTTACCACTGTATCTTAATGATGTGGAGGTACACTACACCAGCAACTCAAAGGCTGTAGTAAAGCAACCTTACACAATCTTATTTCTCATGGACTTCAGAGGACTACACAAGTTACATGATGGCAGAATTAAGCCCTGGGGTTCAGGAAATCAAACTTGCCCCAGTAAAGGACTTGAAGCTTCCTGCCCTTCATCACTCGCTTCACTTCATCTTGTCTTGCCCACCCACAGCTCTCCTGCACAGTATTTCACAGCACATTAGGAGGGATGTGGAACTCTACTTTATGAAAGAAATAAATTCTAACTATATGAGAATATACTGCAGCCATCCATTATTAAATCCTTGCCCAAAAATGGCCCCAAACTGTGGGTTTCAATAAGAATATTGCCTTTCCAGATGAGCAGACAGAGAACGACTGAAGTCCTATTGTGAACACTTGGCTATCTGCACACCGATATGAAGCCAAGCAGTGTCCAGCCCAAAACTCCACTACGTGGCACCCCTGTCTGTTCCCCTCTGCCTGACCCCCACCCATGTGAGCCCACCCCCTGTACCACCCACAGAAGCAGAGTGAGACCTTCTCCAAAAGGAGGGCACATAAGTGTGGCTCAGCTCAGGGACGCCTGGCAGCACAGCACAAGGCTGGGCAGCACCAGCACTGCTGCACCTCTGCTCCAGGGGAAAAGCTATTTGAACATAGTGACCCCTATCACCCATATGTGTCAAGAGAAGCAGGGAAACTTATAAACAGGGCTTCTAAACAGCACGACCTCAGAAACGATGCACCCACTGGGATTTATTATCTAGAAACAACGTCTGGCATCAAGCTTCCAGGAAAATTTAGATTACAAAGCAAATAGCAACCACCTCTCAGGCAGGCACACAAAACTATGAGAACACCTTGCTTGTTTTCAAACACCACTTCAGAGTCCTCATGGGAGCATCACTGAGACTATCAGCTCCAAAATCCCAGCTGTGCTGCCAAGGGCTGCTGAACCAGGCACAAAGGGTACATTTGGAAATAGTTTTAAAGAAAGATTTTGCAATATTTTCAGCATCATTTCAATAACTGCCACTGCCACAAACATCACGCTACAAATCAGTGCACACTTATGCTTATAACCATTGATAAGGTCTGCTGCAAACACAGCAATGAAAACCACACCAGGCAGGTACAGTGAGCTCTGGACTGGAGTCTCCACATTCCCAGAAGGGAGAACAATCTTTAAATATCTGAAGCAACCTTGATTGCTGCTCCAGAGATGACTGGGAGGTACACACATGTTCCATATGCTCACCTGCACTTTACTGAACACAAGCCAGGAATACCGCCACAGAAATTAGAAGCAAAAAAGTCTCCCATACAGACACAGTCCCAGATCATCTCTCTTACATTAAGTGTGAATAATGCTAATCCTGTATTACCTGCAAAATCATGATCTTGCCACATCAGAGACTCACTGATCCCTGTGGAATATTCCTGCAACATCACAGCTGTATGATTTCACATATAACTGCCTGTCCCACCAACTTTGGAGAAAACAGATGAAACTTCAGTGTTGCTACAGGTGAAAGAATCATAAAAAGTGAAAGGAACAGCAAAAGAAAAAGCAGGCTTCACTGTGTTATATTTTCAAGAAGAAACCTCAATATCTACATTTTTCTAGCTTATTCTTCTAATCCATTTAATTCAATTCTACGTATCTTCCAGAAACAGAGAGGCTTCTTCATTAAACAGCAGCGTAACAGGAAAAGCTTCCATCAGAGGGAAGTAGAGAACAGGCTGACCAAAAAAAAAAAACACAAACCCAAATCAATAAACAAGCGATCACAGCTTATTCCAGCAAAACCAGAAACCAAGGCTCTGGGAAAGGGGGCACATTTTAGCAGCAGATGAAGCTTTCAGCAGCAAGTGGCCACAACAGCAGTGGGGACAAGTCCAGCTCATGCCCCAACTCACTGCATTCTGTAACCCAGCTGCTGATGACACCTCATTCCTATTGCGTATGCGTGAGCTTTGCTGCTGACCTCACTACTGGAACTGTACCCATCCCATCAATGCCAAAAACTTCAGCACAAACTATGAAACTTGACAAGACTGAGCATATTTGGAACAGAAGCAGATTTTGCATGAACGGCAACAGACCAGGAATGTGCAGTCTTGTCATCCATTGTGTGGGACTGGGAAAGGAGGCCCGTGAGCAACAGAGGACCATGGCACACTTTGTCAGAACGTGACAGGAGCCTTCACACTGTGATGGTCACTGCCATTTAAGTTAAACATACACAGCTTGCCTTAGCACTAAGGGCAGGACTGACCTGCACCAACAAGCATCCACTTCCAAAGGCAGTTCATACTTTCCCTTACTGAACCAGGACAAAAGAAATATTCTGAGAGATGAAAATATTTTCTTTGCCGTTTTACTTAGTACAGAGCCACACCACGGACTAACAACAGACCTGCACTTCACCACAGCTGGGTATTGACACAAGATACATCTGGGTCAAAACTAAGCCGCATACCACGCACACATCAGAACATCAAGAAAGCTGGGCCAGCTGCACACTTTCTGCACCCATATATCAGCCTGATGTAAAAGACATGGCTACATCTGCCATTATACATCCCCCAAATATCCTACAGTAGTGACTTGGCATAACCTGTAATCCCCACAATACATTAATAGAGACCATAAGACATCATCTATTCTACCCAGTGACCACATACCACCCTGCTACAACCAAAATCCCATGCCCAGCACCCTCACAACACTTGCTTGTCAGCCAGCAAGAGAGCTTGTGATGCCAGGGACAAGCAGAGGGCCCCCCTTCAACACTCCCATTGCACCAACATTTGTTTCACAGCAGCTATGTGCCAGGAGAGAGGGAACCTGGGACAAAGAGAACAACATGGGACACCTGAAACTAAATTAAGATGTTGAAGGGGAGGAAGAAGGGAAAAAAGATGCATTTACACCTTGCACAAGCTCTCCTTGGAGGGCCCGGCAGCTCTGCCAGCAGTTCTGGACAGGCTGGTGATTCACAACATGTCAAGGGGAGATCAGACTACTTGAAAGGACCAGGCTTCAAGGGTTTTTTGGAGAAAAAAATTCAGAGCGGTTGGGGAATTAGATAGTCTATTGCCCATGTAACTCTAGCTCATATGTGTATGGATTACGATTAAGCTTTCAGTTACAGGATCTCATCCTAGCTACCCCAGCATCCTTCCCCTCACTGCATTCATTTTGTCCACAATTCACTATTTGTTATTTAACCCCTTCTGTGAACACAGAATTATTATGGGCTTCTTGTGACTTTTCCAAGAAGAATTTTGCCTTTCTCCCCATTTCAGGAGCTGGAACAAGTCCAAAGCATATTTACTTCTGCAATTTTGGATCCCCCTGATTTCTTCACTTTTTAGAGCACCTACAGCAATTCATGTACTTCCCCAGAAACTCCTGTTGACAAAAAGTGCATTTACAGGCACTCATCATTTTGATCGGCTAGGATGCCTCGAGACTCCTGCCACAGGTAACCAACAGTGGGTTTGCACAAAGTTAGTGGCCACTGCTGAGAACCTTGGTGCTTGTGGCTCCCCTTTAAGAACAGGCTCCCCTCGCTACAGGCTTGGGTTCTGCTACAACAGGTAAGTGAGAGGCCCAGTGATCATCCCCCCTCCAGGCAGCCCTTGTTCCTCACAGCACACAGCCATTCCCACCCACTCCCTAGGGTCAGACCCCTAACAGCACACAGGATACAGCTAAACAAGGTTACACTCACAAGCTTATTCTGCAAAACACAAGCATTTGGTTCCCTTTAGCCTTACATGCTCTTGGAGGCAGTATCAGATATTTGTGATAATAGTACCTTGTTATTTTAACACCTCCCTAATTCTACAAAGGGAACACAAAGACATTCTGTACAATCCACACCAGCGCAACACTATTAACCTCAGCTTTCCCTTTCTCCTTCCCTTCCCTCACCTTCTTCTTTGTCACCAACCGCTGGGTGCAGCCTCACCTGAGGTCCGTCCCCTGCAGCAGCATCTCCCCAGGGAACACCCCTGCCTCCGCAGCGACCGAGACCATTAACTCCTTCACACAGGGCATCCTGCCACTTGCACTTAGCAGAGAGGTTTCTGACTAACACAGGGAAGGATGTAACTAATAATACATGCACATAGTTTTACCCCGGAATACATCAACTGTATATGTGGTACGTCATTCCTATCCACTAAAATCAAGCTCTTATCGTAGAGAAAAGTACAGCTTTTTTAGACCAGGAATTATTCCC
The DNA here is from genome assembly GCA_013397865.1 of Struthidea cinerea. NCBI lineage: Eukaryota > Metazoa > Chordata > Aves > Passeriformes > Corcoracidae > Struthidea > Struthidea cinerea. Next base: position 4,861,884 of record VZTI01003805.1, read on the forward strand.
ATTACTGGCTGGTGAAGATTAAAGCTCATGGATCTCTCAGCTTGGCTCTACTACCAACTCCAATCAAACCGCTGAATTTTCTGCTTGATGATATCAAAGAAAATTCTCAATTTGAATTGCAAAAGTAGTAATAACCTTTTCTTGTCATCTGCTGTGCCCATTGATTCTTATTTAAGATGTCCAATTCTCTCCCACTAGACACTTGCTCTGGAAAGCTACGCGAAACCGACTCAGTGGAACTACAAAGTGAGTTTTATTTCATCTTGCTCTCTGCCTGTCTCGGATTTCCCCGGACTATGCAACACGCACAAGCCACACGAACAACGGCACAGTCGGCACGGCACACCCGAGCGCCGCCGGAGGGTGCGGCAAGGGGGGACCCCGGTGACCCTGACGCATCCCGACCTCTGGCTGTGGGGGTGGCGAAGGACTCCCACGGGATTCCGCATCCCCCGCGCGCCGCTCCGAGGGACCCTCCCGCTACCGCGGGTCAGGCGGGGCATGGCCAGGGGTGCCACTCCCCCGCGGGGGCGGCGGAGAAGCCCCTGAGAG
>VZTI01003805.1:4862983-4992013 GCA_013397865.1 Struthidea cinerea
CCGTCCCCCGGGCACGGCATCCATCCCACCTGGGCACGGCACCCATCCCCCGGGCACGGCATCCATCCCCCGGGCACGGCGTCCATCCCACCTGGGCACAGCATCCATCCCCCCAGGCACGGCAAACATCCCACCTAGACACCTACGGGTACCGGGACAGCGCCTCCCCCCAGCTGCCGGCGCAGCCCGGCGTGTCCCGGCCCCGCACGGCGCTCTCGGGCAGCGGTGCCGGCCTCCCCACTGTCGCTCGCTGTGCGCTGCCTGGCAGCGTGTGGGCCCCCCCCAGAGGAGCCTTCCCCAGGGGACGCTTGCCTCACCGCACCTGAAACTTTTTCCTCCTGTTCTGCAGGTGGTTCAAACTGCTGCCAAGCACGTAGGACGTGTCATGGCTCTGTATGGCCGCTGCTGCTGGCAGTGCAGGGTCATGGAGCACCAGCTCCATGGGAGCCACCAGCTGGGGGCAGGATCCCCCCTGCCCGGGCAGTGCCAGGGTGGTCCCCCGAGGGGCCAGCACCACACCAGCATCAAGGCCACATTCAGCTGTTCCACAGTGTCGGGCATCCCAGGTGTGACCAGCATTCCACCTGTGCCCCGGCACTCACAAGGACAGACACACGCACTGTGTAGAGGTCTGCAGGGACTGCTCTTCCCTGTGGAGATCAGAAATGCCACTGAAAAGCAAAGTCTCCACAGGTTCCAAAGCTGCACCAAGGAACGTTTTTTCCAGACACAAAAGCTGCCCCTGGCCCTCCCTGCTCATCTGAAGCTGCTTGGGCAGTGCCTCATGCTTGGATGCAGGAGGATTTGTTAAAAATCCAGAGGAGCCCATGTCATACTTTTCCTGAGCATTGACCACCACAGCCTGCAACCTGCAAGCCAGGCTCCAACACATTGTGGGTGTGTGACCCCAGGGACACGGGGTATCCTTTCAGTGTCAGTGTTTTAAATAGCAAGGAAAAGCAATACTGAAGGGAATCTCCTTTAAAAAAAACAGGCATCAGGCTCACCTGTGGACAAACCATGACCTTTGGCAGGGCAGCTCTGCCACAGGAGCTATCTCAAGGACCAACATCTTGAGATACATTGCAGGATCCAGGCGAGGCTGGATGTGATCAGAGCAAGGCCTCAATACATGTGAACTTTTAGATTGTTTCTGAAAAGACTCCACCAGTACATCCCTGGGCAGTGATGGCCTAATTAAAGCAATTCAAGTGATGCAGCTCCATTTACTGATGCATCACCCACCTCTCTCCAGGAAGGGAAGCACTAATTCTGTACCAGCTCTTGGCCGAGATACCCACCAGAGCTCTTTCCAGACACCATGTCTCTGTCACACTGTTGTTTCTTGCAACTGGTGCCTACACTCCTGCACAAGAGCCTTTTCTAAAAGCCTCACTCTTCCTCAAGTCAACTCTGGAGCAGTTTCATCGATCCTTCCCGTATGGGTCAATCCACCCGCCATCATTTCCTGAACCAGCTGGGAGCTGGCACAACCCAGGCTGTCAGCAGCAGGGCACACAAAGGAAGTTCAGGATCCGCAATTAGCAGGAGGAGACCAGCCCTGGGGCTGGAGGCTGGTTCTCTCTTAGTTTACATGACTTTTATACAAACTAAAACAATTGGGGAGGGAAATCTGCATTTGCTACGAAATGGGTGGCATGTTATGAGAACAAACAAATCACTTAATTTCCGAAAGGATATGAAAACAAGAGAAAATGAATGCTGTAGGCTTCATGCTTTAGTTGTATGAGAGGACGTTAGGAATATGCTCACACATGGGGAGGAGTAGCTCAGTTGCAAATTTTTGAAATCCAGCTGGTTGATTAGAAAGCAATCTGTGAGCCCCTGAGCCCCACCAGCATCCTCCCCAAGCCTTACCCCTCACCACGGCAGCAAGTGGCACTGTGGGGATGAGAGAGATACTGAGTCCTTCTGCTCGTTTTTTTAGTCTCCAGGTATGCTCAAGCACCATGGGCCATCTCAGGAAATCCAGCTGTTTCGCCCTTTTGGACGTGCCCTACAACACCTCTGCAGGAAAGCCGGTTTTCAGCCGGGCCAGGTGCTGCTGGGGTGGTCAGGCACCAGTCAAAACCCAGTTCAGGAAATGATTCATTAAACTTGGGTGAGTTCATGTCACAATCCCACTAAGATGAGGTCATTTCTACCTAGACTTTCTAATATTTTAATCCAAGCATCATTTTTTATTTGGTATTTAAGCTGTTCTACATTAGGTAAGGTCCTGCTCCAAGCCAGTCAGAGATCTTTCACTTAAATAAATAGTGTGAATTCCTATTTCCAGGATGTACTGTGTTCCAAAATGTGCCTGTAAGAAGATACAGGGATTTTTTTCTATTACTTTTCCTTTTACTGTGCCAAATGGTGGGGTTTCTCTTCTCAGAATGAGTTAAGACAATTCTTTCCGAAGACTGCAATACATTACACAGGTTGGTCCCACTTCTCTCAGTCTCCTTCATTTCAGTGCTCACAGGACAGAAATACTGGAGCCAGGGGAGATCTTGCATTTCAAAAGGGAGTATTGGATGCAATAGGACCAATTTCACTTCTATTCACATAGTAAATCTGAAGCATATCCAGTGACTCCAGGATATTTTATGTCTTTTAATGGCTTCTAGTTATTGAGTTGGTCTTCTTTTTGCACCATCTCATCCCCTAATGTAAGGTCTTTATAGCAATGTAGCTCCTCTGCATTTGAAAACAAAAATAAACTTTTTGGTTTTCAACTATAGCATTTCCTTTTTAAATAACTAAACTTGTCCAATTGCTGATCCCATTGAATTATTTTACTTCAAAAGTTCCATTTAGCTTTAGGAGCACTATTATTTCTCACTGAAACATGACTAGAAGAGTCATTCAGTTATTTAAATGCTGCTTCCTCAAATATCTTGCAGACTTCGCAAGTCCTGTTTCCAAGATCCTCTTTTTGATTATGCAAGTTTACAAAGCATACAGAAGTCATTAAACACATCTCTTTTTTTATGTTATTAATTCAGTTTACCTTGGATTTGCTTTTGTAGAGTAAGTTTGCCTAATTAACAAATTTAATGTTCTGTAAAGTTCTGTAATTAATACCATACTTCCAAAATCTAAATACACTTGCTACTCTTAAACACTTTGTCAAATCACTTGAAGCAAATGCAGCTTCCCTGCATAGATGGACACCAGACACATCATCTGAGCTTCCCAATATCTGACTGAAAAAATGCTTAGTGCCTAAGCAACCCCAAAATACACTGTCCAAGTAATCCAAACTGTTTTCTTTGACAAATATTACATTTTAACATTCAAGGTAACAGTAAGTGTATTTTTATGTAGAACTTCGTCTCATGCAGGTGACAAAGCTGGCTGGGATGGCCTGATCTCAACTTTATGTCATATAAATATGGCAGAGGGAACACCCGAGGTAGAGATTTCCAGTTGCCATGGCAGGCTGCACGCTTTGGAGTCTGGGCATGGGGGAGCTGCAGTGAGGGCATTACCTGGGGAGGACACAGTCAGGCTGGGGCTCCAGCACCACAGCCAGCCGTGGAATGCAGGCAAGGGCAGCCAGGGGCAGCATCAGAGCACTGGCAGTTTGCAAACACTGACAGCAGAAACCTGGGTTTTGAGGGGACTCAGTCATTTGCAGAGTTCAGAGGCTACTGAGAAGCTACTTCCGTGTACACACAGTGACAGATACAGCCCCTTTGCTGGGAACAGCAGCATCTAAAGGTCTGGCTCTGATTCCTTACCTGGAATCCCCCTCAGGCATGGTCACTGTTAAACTAGCAGCAATCCAACAGTGAGAATGTTTCATTAAAATACTGGCAAAATGCAGACCACATTATCTTCAAAGGCCCTTGATTTCCTTTCAGTATTGTGTTTTGGTAATTTGAAAGGGAAATTTATTTACATCCCTGCTTGCTGTAAAATCCCTAATGTTATTTAAGTAATCATTTTCATTCTGATTGTGTAGATGCACTGAGATGATTATGCAGACATGGGAGTGCAGCTCCACCGAAGGTGGTTCAGCCGAGGGCACTTCTGCTCACAATGCATCTGCCTCATATCCCCTTCACAGGTATTTTTAAATGGCATCAGGAGATGCCATAACCTGAAGCAATGTGGTGTTAATGATTTGTGAAATTGAGGCAGCAGTAAGTATCCCAGTCAAGGGAGATCATTCAGGTTTGGATATGCCATATTCTTCCACCCATCCAGGTTGTGCTTGCTGGGGGTACTGAGGTCCTGATTTCCAATTTGTTAGGGAAGCTCTTGCTGGAGTTCCCATAGTGACCAGGTGTCTTTAATTACCTGTGCTGGTGCCAGAAGAGTTGTGTTTCTGATTCCCTCTTCAGCTGTAACTACCCCACCACCTTCCCCAAGTACCAGGACAGCTATTTCTCTTCCTCTTCTGAAAGTAAATTCAATTTTGGAGGTGGCTGGACTAAATAAAAGCATGAAATGCATAGGTAGTGACCTATTTGGCCATATTTATGTGATATCCCTTTTTTCTTCTCACCTCTAGAGGTCTCATCTTTGGAAAGGCAGATATTTGGTCTTACTTTTCCTTCATGTTGGCACTGCTCACAGCAGCAGTGAAAATAAAGCACCAAAGCCGTGGCAGGTCAACAAGTGCAGAAGGAAGGTGGCTGCGAAGGTCTTGCATACATTTAAAAGGGCACATCACTTCTGTGAAGCACAAAATATACAATACTGAAAGGGCAAACAAGTTTTATTCTTAACATGCCCATCACCTCTGCCAGGCAGCCCCTCCCTTGCCCCTGCAGGAGCCCGGGTGAAGGAGGGAAGAAGGGTTGTCAGCCTCCCAGCGAACACAGCGTTGATCCTTGGGAGATGCCGAGCCCCTCGGGTCAGCACCGCCGTGCCTAGCCAGCCTCAGGGAAGAAAGGCCGAGTCTGAGGGTGCTGGCAGTGGCCGTGCTGCGGGGCTGCGGCCCCTGGGCTCCGTGCCCTGACGGCCTCGTGCCAGCTGGGGGAATTCAGGCCATGGAATCTGGGCCGCACAGGCGGCGAGAAAAGCGTCTGGAGAGAGCAGGAGGGGTGCATGCGGTCACCGGCCCTCAGGCGAGACACTGCAGCCACCCGGGCGTGGGGATGGGGGAGAGCAGGGCGGGCACAGGGAGACGTTTTGGCAGGCCCCGGTGTCCAGCTGTGGTGCCCGGTGAGGGTGAGCAGTCTGGGGCACAGGGGCCCAAGGGCAGGATCCCCAGAGGGCAAGTGGGACTGAGCAGAGAGGCAGCGAGGATGCAAAAGGGGAAAAATCCGAGGCTCAGAGCCTGCAGAAGGCAAAGTACACGGGGGTGTGGGGGCAGTAATGGCACGCAGGGCAGAGGAAAGGACAGGGACGTGGGACAGGAGGATTGGTCATCACGTCCCCAGGGAATGCTCTCACCATGTCAGCACTGACACAGCTGCTGGCCAGACACCTCCTTACAGGAACAGTGAGATTTCCCAGGCAGCCTCCAACAGCAAATCTTGCATTAACAAACCGAAAGAAGCTCAAGTCCAGCTCTTAATGCACCAATTAATCTTGTAAGCAGCAGAAAATGAAGGCCAGAAAATCTTTGGCTTGACATGTGCCAGATGCTTACACATTTGTTCTCTCCTAGTCCAGAAAAACTTGAAACAAGACCTGTTAAGACCCCTGTCAACCTTGTGCACCTTTGGCTTTATTGTCTTCATTTGTTAATTACCCCTAATTATTTTTAAATACTTATTTGTCTGTGACAAAAAGAAATACTTACCTCCACAAATCTGTACAGAGATCCGTATGACCCTTACACCAGGTAGTTTTACACTAAGCTGAATCCATGGCATCTGCATAGCTCCTGATCAAGACACTTTTCTGAGTTGTACAAATGTGATTTGGTGAATTTAATTCAAATTACTTCTGATTTTTAACAACATAAGCAAGAGAAGAATCATGTCTATACAGATAAGCCGTTTTTAGAGTGAGCACTGAAGAGAATGAAATTACAAAAATGAATGAAGAATTATAAATGATAAATAATACTGTGGGCAATTTTATATGCACTGGATATGCCTCAGAATAAAAAAAAATTACCAAGAAAAGAGACTTTTGACAGTCTCAAATCAAAACTTTTGTTTGCAGAGCGTCATTCTAGCAAGAAGAAGATTTGGCAACCTGTCATCTAGATTTCACCATTCCAGCTACCCAATTTTATCCGTTAAAATAGGAAGTTACTAGAAGCCACACTTCCTATTTCAGGGACACGTCCCCAGCAGTTATTCATAGGCTTAGGGAGACTGGTCAGCGATGTGGCAATCCAGGAGATGTTTCTCCTTCTCCCACCTGTGCATGGGAACATACAGTGCCGCTGCAACAATCCAAATTCTCTGGAAGCAACTGTGCACACAAACATCGTTTAAGAGCTAAACCCAGGTAATTTTCAAATTACACTGCTGAGATATTCATGGCAGAGTGTGCAACAGCACTGGTGTCCTTTGTTTAATGCACTCACTGTCCCCCACAGCCAATAACTGGTACCAGTAAAACCCTAATTGCTGAGTATGGCCAAGCACATAAAGGTGCAGAAACCAAAGACCACCGTAGGACAAGGGACACATATTCCCTGTTCTGCAGTGGTCATAGACTATAAAATGTGTGAGACAGGAAACAGAGCAGAGTTCGAGGATGAAACTATACTGCAAGCACCACAGTCCTAGCTAAGAAAGGCAGACAGGTAAGCTGGGAAGGGCTGCCCTCTTCGTCCCTAACCTGGGCACTGCACTCGTTATTGGGAAGAATTTTAATGTGTCTTGCTGGGTGGATGTGAACTGATTTTCTGGCAAATACCCATAAAGGTTGTAAATAGAGATTTACAAATCATCCAGAAAAGCACAAGAATCACCTTCTTGTGTGCAATAATTTAGTGGACTTGAGTCCTTTCTAAGTTTTTGGGAACCAGAGTGAATGTAGAGCCCTCACTGAAAGTATGAGGCTGATGCCGTCAACATGTCACACAAGATCTTACCAAGTCTTGCAACTCAAAGAGCTCTATAAATGTAAAAATACTTCAGCCCTAGAAGAGTCAAAAATATGTAACAAAAAGTTAACAAACCTCCAAAGTATTTCATTAAGCTCATGCTTAAATTCCATCATGAGCAGTGCCCAGCACAGCAATGCAGCTGGATTCCCAGGCTTTGCTCAGCACCATGCAGAGCTTATTTCAAGCAAAGAGCAAGAGACTGGTTACACAGCTGGACCTGAGACAGTCAGAGGGACTCCCAGTGGATCCACCACTTGAAATTCCTGTGCCATGTGCAGTTTTTGTACATGTAAAATATCTATAAGTAATTACGAGATGAATTATTATGAGTTGGAATTTGCATTTGTCCTTTCAAAAAGAATTGTCTTTTTGAAGAAATTCAAGGGCTGTGTGCCTCTTTGGTGTCTAACAAAGAAGAATACATCCCCTTGCTGAGGGAAGGGATTTGCTAACTATTCCTACATAATATTACACAGAAAATTGCACTCATAAATCACCCTTGACACTGGAGTTTGAGGAAGAGGGGTGTAAGTCAGATACAACACATAAACGAGAAAGAGAGGCACAATGAATTCTCAGAAATCTCAAGGCTGAGTTGCTTTTGAATGAAGAGCACATTTAACTGTTAATTTGAAATCTGATATTTCTCTGTCCACAAATTCTGCCCTTCTTGAGAGGTACTGCCTTATGGGGAAAGAGAAGATGACTTTATTGCTTATGCAAAATCAGACCTTCTCGAAAAACAATTGGAAAAACGTGTATAGTGCCAGCTCTAATGCCAGGGAAGGTAGTAGTTTTGTTGGGAATTTTGTTTTTCTCTGCAGATAGCAGTCCCCTAAAGTGAGGGAAAATTAGACAGTATTAACCAGTTTTTACAGATATTTTGTAGTTCATTGCTTGAAACTCTAAAATGTTATCAAAGCATCACCATACTTACCATTCAATAATCTAAACCATTGAATAATGTATTCCAAATGAAATCTTCCAAAATTCAGCAACATATATCACTAAGTAAATCACAGCTGTGAGACACTTTGATTTAAACCTGACAAGTCTGTCAATACTGCTAGGTTACTACCTTATTTTAAGTCTTGCATGCATTAAAGTAAAATAAACCTTCAAAGCTCTCAGGGTTTAAGGCATCTCTATGGAATTGTAAAATATTCTCTCCATGGCAATGAAATGAATGAAAGACAGAGGAAAACTGATAAACTCCACACCTAATTCAGCACTCTAAAAATCTCCTTCTGTCTTTGTCCTTATGGCACGCAGACAACACAGGGCACCAGGAAAGAGTGGAGTACTGGAGATAAAAATAACTGGTCATCATCTTTTACATGTAGAACAATCTCAAGTCCAAATTCATGGCAAGATGGAAGCGAAATGGCATAAAAGGCACATGGGAAAGCAGATCTGTCCTTAGTTACTTGACGTGCTGCCAGCTTTGTTTTGACAGACCTTTCTAGCAAATGCCATACAAAGGCAAAACAACTGAAATAAATGTTCAAATTAAATTAATAGGAGGAACTGGTGTCACGTACAGACCACAAATAAGACAAAATGTGGACAGCACATTGTAGGTACAAAATCCTTGAAATAAATTATTCTGCATCATGACACTTACTGGCTGGTTGCCTTCTTCCCATGACAGATGCAACACAGCAAATCAAACAACCACAGACTGATCTGTAGAATAAATATCAATGCCATACACAGGGATCTACAAACACCCTTCTCAGGCAGCTGATGCTGCTTTCTGCTCTCTGAACCTACCCCTGTACTCCTCTGTTCTCAGGGAGAAAGAATCATAACTGGAACCTGTTGTTCGTGATCTCTCTGTCCCAATACGATATAGAAAATAAGATTGTAGGAGACCAAATTGCACCAGCAGTGATCACATATCTCACCATTACGAATGGGGGTGAGAACAAAGTATTCTGCTCACAAACTAATTGCTAATGCAGCTCCTACATGCCAAAATAACCTCAATTGCGTTAGGCTGTTTGCTTTTTCCACAGAAGTTACACGCATTTTTGTTACCTTGTGCATCTTGTATCTGGCTTATAGGCTCAGATTCCAGGCAGATTTACTTCAGATTACTTCAAATCCAAAAAAACCAAAAAAACCAAGGTGAAAATTGGAACAGTCACACTCATTTCCTTGAGTGGTGTTGGACTGAGATCCATGTAGAGTCACATGTAAACTTTCTCATATGGAAACATGAATGGAGCCCAGAGTTAAGGACACTGCAGATTCAGATTATTGTCCATGTGTGTTCTACTCCCAGGAGATGGAAGAGAAGCCACGGCCGACTTCATAAGAGAGCTCTGTTCTGTTGCACAGAGCTACCTCTGACAGGAAGTAGACCAGTCCACAGGAAAAGAAACGTATCAAAAATTTAGGCTGAAGGACTTCTCCTTGACATGGTAGCATTGCTGCGAGAGTGATAAACAGAATCTCTCCTGGTCTGTGGGATGCTAGCAAAAAGTCCAGGGTCAGCAGAGATAGAGCAGATTGTTTCCCTTAGACTGGTCTGTTATTGAAGAAAGCACAGCAGACCAGCTTATTTTCCTAAATGATTAACTTTGCTGCCTTTTCTGCTCAGCACATCAGATAAAGAAGTTTATTCAGTTAGCTTATTTATTTACATTCCTTTGCCAAAGATCTCACCAAACAAAGCCTATTTGATGATTTATTCTTTGCTAAAGGGGAAGCTTATTTACAATAATCATCTTATCATAAACTTCTTAAAAGGAGGATTTGAAACTGGAATTCATAATAACAAAGAAATCTGACTTTTCCAGAGAGGTCATATTTGTTATCCATTTTGCACTGTAGAAGAAAAGAAGCCAGCTGAGCCCAGATGAAGCTGGATGTGGCATAACTGCTTTGAAGTTTTGTTTGTTTTCACTGGTTGACCCATATCCTGTTGGAAGGAATCACCTTCACCTATTTGGAGCCATTCCAAAATATAAGGGGGAAAAGGATATAAAGGTTTCAGATGCTGGGTCCTACAGAGGGGATTCTGCAGCACAGAAGTTGCACCAGAGGGATCAGCTCTAGTGCAAACAGCAGAGTCAAGAAGTACAAAGAGGATTTCTGAGGGACACCTCTCCAGTGACCAGCAGATCAAACTGAGGAGGAGCTGAGAGCACATCACACTCTGCCCGTCTTTGTAACAATCTCCAGCATTCTCAGGTCGCAGCAGTTATCTGATTGCTCAGACGTCAGACTCTGACTGCTCTCATCTCCCTGATGAGACGTTTAAGATGGACATAAAAGTGTCTCAAATTTGCCTTATGCCATCCCTCCTGACCCCACACAACTACAGTGTTTTGGCAGATGCTCAGCCAAAGTCTCAAGGGACAGAAGACAAACTTGCAGGGAGGAGACAGAGCAGATCGGCTCCATGTCTCTTGTTTGGCACCAGCTCTGTGCTTTGCCCTTCTCTCACTGCTCCCCTGCTCATGTAGAGCATTTCCTAAGGGTAATGGATGCTGAGAGAGAAAACATATTTTAAACAAGAATTTTGTTTATATTTTGTTATAAAACAAAGGGTGCCTGAAAGCTGTAAGCCAGTGCACATCTCTCTCAGCAGGTTGGAAGAGAAGGTGTAAGCATACACTGGACTGCCCTGACTCCCATTTTTTATGCTGGGAACATGTCTGAACTCATTAGCTCTTAATAATACACTCACTATTTTAACTATTCATAGCAGAAAATAGCATGAGAGACTAAACTCTTCCCTGAATTAATCTGCCTTTCAGCTGCCCTCCACGACCCATGGGAAGACTGTACTTCTGCACTTCCTCTGAGGTCAGAAATACAAGAGCAGAGTACCATACAAACAGCAATTTCAGCCCAGCTGTACTGAGCAGCACATGAACCTCAAAAACATGGCAGTAGTGGAAAAAAGGGCTCCCAAAGCTGGTCACACAGCAAATACCTCCCACAGAAACCAGGCTGGAGGCACGCAAAAGGAGGATGGGTTGGGTTTGCATCTGTCTGATGCAATGTGTCTATCTATTCTGCAAAAGCTGGGTGGTTGTGTGCAGCATGAGAAGGGAATCTCAGAGAAATTTTGTACACAGAAGGATTTAGCCACATGAAGGGGAAAAGAAGTTCCCTCTGGCAACATAAGTGAGGAGTGGCTCTTAGATTCCTCTCAGCCATTCACACAGAGAATAATATTCAGAGGTGTTGAGTTTATTCCTCATCAGGTGTCTATTGCTATCAGAGATGAAATTACACATCTTCAGGAATGTCATAACTGCTCAGGCACTTCTCAACAAAGCCCTGCTGGAGAAAAGCCATGCTGTTTCCAGAAATTAGGCTGAGACAAGACGAAAACATCAGTTCTGTGACTGAAGTTTCACGACACAAGACTTCGCTAAAACAAGCAGTGTTTACTCCTATGGTCAGATCTTTTATATTTTTAGATGCACAGGGACACCAAGCCACTTTCCCCCAATACATCACACACATTGTTTTTAAAATCCCATTGTTTTCAAAGGGATTAACCACATAGAGACTTTTGCTGTTTGAGGGTGCACTTTACTGAGTTGAAGTCTCTTTTCAGCTCTCATTCCCCTCACACCAGTGTAGCATTTGGCCACATTTGCAGTGGAGGGAGAGCAAAATCAGGCTGATGTGTTTGGTACAGGGTGTTACCAGCCCTGCCTGACAATGCACAGGGTTATTCAGTGCAGGAGGTGCCTCAGGTCTCTTTGCAACCTCTCACCAACCACACACGCCTTCCCCACATCCCAGCCCTGGCCATGAGTGTCCCTCTGAGCCATTGTTTAATATACTAACAGGAATAGCATTAGAGAGCTGAAAACAGAGTTCCTGCAGGCTCAGCCAGGTCAGGACTGCATCTCCAGGCCTTTCATCCTCTGCTGCTCCCCCAGGTGAGGGATGGGGCTGGCAGTGCCCCAGTACGACTCATGGCAGGGCTGCTGCTGCCATGTGCTCACCGTGCCTGGCACAGGGATACAGCGGGGCTCTCGGATCCCAAGGGCAGATAGATGGTCTGCACTCAGATGCAGAAGGGCCAGGCCCCTCACCCCAGAGAGCACCTCATGGCACAGCCCCTGCAGTGAGTGAGCTGGGGACACAGCAGGCCTGGCTGGTGTGGAGACCTCGTCTCCTCAAGCTACCTGCACCCCTCAACAACTTCATTTCTCACCATGTCTTTGGAAGATGAAGGGTGTTGGAGTTAGGAAGGATTGAGAGCCAGCTTCTTTCAAGTGCAAGATCTTTTTACTGAACACTGGCTCTGATGTGGGACTGAGGCTTCTCAGCCAAGGGTTCAGCAGGATGTCACCTCTGGAGCCCACACAGGAGGAACGCAGATTCCCAAAGCATCTCCCAGAGACAAGACACAAAGAGAGGATGAAGCTGTGGCCATGGTCTAATTTTTCTCAGCTGAAGTTAGGTTCACATCTGCAGGTTTTAATTGATGTAACTTGTATGGTTTTAGTCAACATGTGTTTTCTAGCTGTTGTGCTCAACTGTTCCCTCAGGCCTTGTTTCTATGCCATACTGCAGTTAGCCCAACCACATGGATAGAGTCCCCGTCTTCATCATTTTGGACTGACTCTATCCAGAATCCACATAAATGATGACATTTTCCTGTTAGCACATGTATCACAACTCTGAGCTGTAAAGGCAAGTTTCACACCACCCTAAGAAACAAGTAAGAATACATATGCATGCTTCTGGGGAAAAACCACTCAAGGACGTTTTCCTATTTCCAGATGGAAGACAATGAAAAAATAACCAAACTTGGAGAGTGCACAAGTACTGGAGGTTAATGACAAGCCCAGAGACTTGTCCCTGGCTTGTCCAGGAGGAGCTGGAGGCTGTTAGCCCATTGCTAGGGGCAGACCACGTATAATCACCCCTTTCTGTAACTGGATGATTTACAGAAAAAAAAAACAAAAAACCAAAAAAACCCAAAACACCCCTCCCAAAAAACTGTAGTATATTAGCAGCGAGTGGTCTTTGCTGTACAGAACAAACCTTATACGGCTGGGGAAAAGGATATGAAATAACCAGTGTCCCTTGTCCACACTCATGTATGTCCTCAGGATACGATCTGATGTATAAAGACAGTAACCAACTTATTCTTGCAGATTCAGAGTTGGGATACAAACACAAGATGGGTTTGTTCCCCCCAGGTCTTTGGGCAGCTCCATCTGGCAGGCAGTGCAGTGCCTCACAAATATCTCACAAGTGCATGCATAACATGCCATCAGAGTTCAATAAAATAAATTGGAAGGAGACAAAGTAATTTTCAGAATACAATTCACAGGATGCACAGGATGATTTACAGAAGCTAGTGGCTGCAAGCTGACAGGAAAATAGCTCCTTACAAATTACTTATCTTTCAGGTCAGTCAATTGAGAGAAGTATAGGTTGGTCAAGAATCGCTACAAAGGTGTGATTTGTATGCAGAAAGGCTGCTGCTCATTGCAACATCTCTGTTGTAAAATACGGACCATGAATATGTATGTTCCCTAGAACAACAGAGTTGTTTGTTTCCCTTCTTTATATAGATTTGCAAGCCAATATTTTACCGACTGAAAAGGCCAAAAATTCTGAAGAATGAGTATTTCCCTTCCTCTGATTAACAAATCAATTACAACAACAACGCCCCTTTTCTGTTTAAGTTACCAAAAATGGTACAGGGTATAGCTTGCTCTTGACATTTCTGTCTTAAGGGTTCTCAAAACATTCCTAGAAACCACAGTAAACAAAAGTTTCAATATACTGGTACAGCAAAAAACTGTACCAATGAAAAAACCTCATCTGACAGCCACCAGATGCAAATTTACAATCTCTGTCATAGAAATCCATGCCTGAAGAATTAATCTAGTTTAAACTTGGATCTGAGATCCTCAGTTTTCTTTTTAATAATTATTGTCTTGGACCACCATCGTTGAAAGCCCATGGTAGCAGATACAGGACGTCAGGAAAGGTATTCTGGATTTCTGAGGAGCATTTGGCATTTCTGTAATTCAAATGCAGAATGGTGTTACTAACCTGTATATCCACCATCCAGGACTGTGCCTTTACCCTGGAGCTGCATTTGTCTCACTTTTGAGAGATTATGTTCATAATACAAACCATTTTTCCCTTTTCAGATTAACAGCTGGAATACCATCTTTTGGCATTATTTATAGTGCATCATATGCTCATGTCCTTTCAAATTTATAGACAACACTTTAGTTTGAAATGAAGAAAAACAAAGAAACAGCTGCAATCTTCACTGGTTAACGTTTATTCTGTATTTTCTGAAATAAGCAAGAATTTAAGACGCCCATAAGCAATCAAATACAGCCACAAAAACCCCATACTGATCCTAAATAAGAAGCACTATGAGAAATACACAATATTTCATTAAACGATACTGTACATCAACAACCTTTAGGAAACAAACAACTCAAACCATATGCTTAATTTACTCACAATATAAAAAACTTTAACCTTTAAAGAAAAATATAGATTCAGTCCAATTGTAGGATCCAATCCCATACCCAGTGAAGTCAATGGAAGTTCTCTCATTGATTTCAATGTTTAAAGGATCATGCCCTTACTTTGCCTCAAGAGGCACTTTAATTATTATACAAGGCCTAGCCTGAATAACTATTACAAAAATGTCAAACATCAACTCAAGAGTATGTTTTAGCAACTTTCAGGAAATAATGGAGAAATAGGTTATCTATCCATGCATGGAATAAGGCAAAAGCTAATTCATTCAGATTAGGAATAATAATTTTTACTAGTTTCTTTTTCACAACACAAACATTTTAGACTTTTTTAATTAATGGATATATTATATATCATATTATGTTTCACATTTTTCCTACCTCTACTGAGAAAGCTGGCACTGACGTCATAAAGAACTCCTCATTAATTATTGTTTTCTGTTCTGTAACAACCACAAGAAACTCATCTGGGTTTAGTAATAGTGTCTACCAAGAAAAAAGCACACACTATCATAAGCTTATAGTTTATAGAGCTCAAGGTACATTAAAATGTAAATCAGGAAGTTCACAAATTCTGTTTTAAAATATTTTTCCAAACTAAAAGCTGCAGAAAATTGGTTCTTAAATATTCTACAGAAAATTCTGAAGCATCTAATGGTTTAAATTACTTATGCTGTCTTCTTAAAAATATTTAAGTTAGGTTAGTAGCCCATCCTTTTGAAAAATAATCCAAAAAAGATACACTAGATTACAAATCTTTTGTCTTAATCAGTGTAACCAAAGGTTTGTCATCTGGGCTGTAATCTTCATAAGCAATGGGGGTTGCATCATACATTGCAGGTCGGGATTTCTTGCCAAACCTGGAAATAAAAGAAAACTTTTGGTGACAAACAGAAGTATGAATGAGTTCATAGCAACAACAATTATGGCCTGTGATCAGAAACAAAGTCAGAGAGCTTAGATAAACTCTATATAACAAAAGAAATCCCAGGAAAATGAGGCAAAAAATGGTCAAGTATTTTTTCTTATTGCCCTGGTGCAGAGAAAACAGTACAGAAAACACAGAAACAGAATTATTTACATTGTCATTCACACTAAGGATTTTTATGCACTTATGTACTATATTAAGCCTATATTAATTTATGTTGTGCACACTGGAAAGTGAAATTCAGAAAATTCAGATTTTGAGGATAATATTTAGCCCAAACCAAAATTAACTTGATTTTCTTCCAAGACTTTTATGCAGCTTCATGACTTCCAATTTCATTCTTGCCTGTTTTCAGTGATCTAGAATTGCTGACAAAAATGAAATGGCTGAAAGCATTATGATACATATGGTGAAAATTTCATTTTTCAAAGTTCTTCAGCTGTCAATAAGGCCACAGTAGATTCATTCCCATGCATGAATGTCTGTCTTCTTCTATAGATTATTTCAATAAATACAGACAGGTCACATTTGCTCACTACCATCACAATGGATAAACCTGATTTTCTACAAATGAGATAAAATTTCAAGAATAGAATGAAGGAGTCAAATTATGGCATTTTACTAAATCAGAGGCAGCACTGAATTCTGAATCACCCTTTCTCACCATCACTCTCAAGAGTTTGAAGGAAATAGAGCTTTGCAGAGATACAAATGATGGTGAACATTCTCCAGAGATTTAAGTAAAAGTCTATCTGGCCTTTCTGACAGAAGAGAGCACATGGCTTGTTGCATACAGTGAAGCAGGACAAAATCTGTTTTCTCATGTAGGTCAGGGTTGACATGTGCCCCTAATTAGAAAAGGCTGAGAAAAGAGCACAGCACATTTGCAAGTTGTTTATGGTCTGGCTGAGCCACGGAGCTGCTCGACCACGTTGCTTTGATCAGGTGGTTCAGAAGTCAGTCTCCGCTCATAACAGCAAACAAAGAGATATCACCAACCTCAGAGGTTTATGTTAAAGACAGAGCCTTAAATGGGAGCTCTGTTCAATGGGTGTGTATCTGGGACGACTGCACAACAGTTCTATGCTATCTAATTGATGACATAAAGGAACACACAAAGCAATTATCAATACAATCTGCAAGAGGCAATGGTTCAAGGGCTAATCAATTGTGAAAAGATGCAGGTCCCTGCTACAGACTGTGCTGGATCAATTAACTGCCTGCTTACAACAAAAGCACATACAAGCAAGTGAATAAAGACTTTTTCTTGGGCAACCAAACACAAGATTATTCATCTAACAAAGAGTATACACTGTGTGGGGAAATCTCGAACCTGGGAAGCACTCAGTGTGGAAAAAGACTGGAGGGACATGATGGATACCATTTTAACATTAGCGTGACAGACATACTGTGAACAATTATGTGCTTGGGTTGGTTGGCTACGGTGTAGCAGTAGCACTGGGGACATTCTTCAGGCTCTACATTTAGCTTTGGCATGTCCATTCATGTGTGATGATGGTGTTGTTCCAATGTGTACATCAGAAATACTTACCAGGGGCATAGGGATCATTACAAAGTAAAGTACATGAAATAAGAATCAGAAAATATATTTTGCAATGAAACATTGAACAAGAGAGACCTGTGTAGCTTGAGAGAAACTGAGGGTTCCATGACAATTCTGAGGACAGTACACATTCATTGTAGGAATTCTTGGCAAAGGCAGCTCTGTGTGTGTGTGTGTGTGTGACAGACACTGCAAATCATCTTCATATTTGGAATGGTCTTGCTCCTCTACTTCCTTAGAACAACATTTCAAGAAACAGCTAACTATAGAAAGTTATTAACCTCCACAACTCCACTCAAGGAGAAGACTTGTGAGAACACTGGACAGCTGAACCCTGAGGAAATGGGTATCTTCCAACTTCTGTGGACAGGCTGGAGTTCAGAGTTTCCCCAGAAACAGAAGAAATCACATGTTGCTACTCTGTTCAAAACCAGCAAGTAGCAAAGGAGTCCACAAAAAAAGTTTAAACAAGAGGAGTAAAAGGGAGAGACCAGAAGTTAAAAAAAAAGGATAAAGCGTATTGAGAGGAGGAAGGGATTCTTTTGGCTTTCATAGGAGGAGAATGAGAAGATTTATTTCGTCTGCATTATTCAGAGAAAAGGTCAGGTGTGTAAGTAGTATTACACCTTGCTTAGAATAATTGCGCTGTAATCCTAGAGTTCCCAGAAAATTAACCCTGGCAGAGGATGTATATTAAGCAATTCGCCAGTGATGTAGAGACCAGAGGCACAGCTACTTGTGATCACACCTTTACAAAGAGGCGGCTGACTGAAACCTATGCCAGGAAATGTAAGAAATGAGTGTGTGCTGATGCTCATCTGATTCAGAAAGCTTAGGACATTGCAGTCCCACACAGCCAGCTCCAACACAGGAATGGGGAGAATGTGCAGTGGAGAGAAGCTGACCCTGCTGTGACAGGATAACCAGAGCCTGATGAACCGGACTCTTCAACTGACATAGAGACAGGACAGGTCAGCACGTGAAAATAAAAATTAAGTGAACTACGCTGTAAGTAGTGCATGAAGGCTACTGATACCTGGGCACACAGAGAACTAACTGCAGTACAGTGTGTAACCAGATCATTCATGAACTCAGTGTGAATGCTTTTCTAAAGTGAATGATTCTGTTTCAATAACAGATCTTGGTTCCATTTCAATGATGTCTTATGGCTGCCATAGCCAGTGGTCAAGTATTTCATTACACTGTTCTTTTCCAGCTTTAAAATGTATAAACTTTAACATAAAAGGAATATTTCTTTGCTGTCTGCACAATGAATGCTAAAGAGAGCAGTGCTTCGCCTGCTCAGAAAACTATCTAGTTCTGATCTGCTAATCCTAGGAACATTCACTAGAAGTAGACATTTATTAGTAATGATCCTCGAGCACATTGGTTTTGTCTCACAGGAAGTACCTTGATTAGTAAAGCTCAAATTAGAAAAAAAATTATCTAGAAAAAAAAAAAGCTGAGAAACATGAACAAGTAATTTTAAAATAATTTACTGAATAGGCAACAGGCATCCACACCCCCTGGACACCCGCTGACTTTACCAGAAACCTTACCTTTAAAGAAAATAATCTACTAATGTTTCTCTAGGCCTCCATTTTCCAAAATTACTAGTAAGTTTTGGTATCTAACTGTGAAAGGGAATTATTTTCAGAAAATGCTGAACTTTCTGTTATTTGAAAGTAGATTTCTTAGATACAGCAATTCTGAAAATTCAGACCTTTATATATGTAGGTTTAAGAATTTATGCAAAAATAACTATAAAAGTTGTGCTACTTTTCCTGGATTGAAGTGACCAAAACAATAGTTTATATCTTTCTGAACCCAAAATATACACAACAATCTCCACAATAAACCTCCATGAATTACCTGACTTGGTAGCTCTATCTTGGATTTTCGTAAGGCATCATATTCTTTGAGACACCAAAAATTATTTGGAATGAAAACATTTATTTTCATTTGCATTAAGTAGAAATACCTTTTCCAAGATAGGGAAACCCTTAATGGACAATAATGTAATTTCTAACTACATAATATGGATTTGAAAAATCATCATTAATCTATCCCAGTCTAAGAACTTTTTTGAAGCTGGAACACTTTGAAGAGCTACTACCCAAGCTGTGCTGTGATTAACTGAGCCTGTGGGAACACCTCACCCATTTCAGATAATTTTGATGACTTCAGCAGTGGTACAATTTAACCTATTTCATTTTCACTGAAACAGAACTGGAGCATTCAGAAAATGAATTACCAGCAATCACCAACAATATGCACACATTTCTCCATGTCAGTGCACAGAAATACGTCTCCCTCAGTTTTTTTAAGAGCATTTTAATGGTAACACACGTGAACACTCTGTTGGAATTTGAAGTGATCTTGACAAATTGAAGAATTGGGAAAAAGAAACACTAAAAATGAAAGTTCTACCCTATTAAGAGAGATGTCAAACACAGAAGAAACCGTACTGGCTAGGAAACAAAATGACACAGAGGATCTTGGGATGAGGAAAAGGTCTAACAGGTCACAAACTATGTCATTTGTCACTAGAAAGAAAAAAAAAAAGAAAGAAAAAAAACAAGTTTCCTTTTCAGACGTATGAACAGGAATGCCATAAATAAGATGCAGGAGGTGATTACTCAGTTTATTTGGTGCACATAAATCTTCAGACAGAGGACTACTTCCAGCTTTAGGGACCCCTCTTCAAAAAAAAAAAAAAAGAGAAAGACAATCTGGAGTGTGTCCCAGGAAGACAATAAAGAAGCTGACATGATCCGGGAGGAGATACTGAAAGAATGGGTTAGTTAAATCTAGGAAAGAAAAAAGTTGTTTTGCTTTGTTTGTTTTTATAATAAAAGGAGGGCTCAGCATCTGATATACACGTGATATGAAGCCTGAAGAGCAGTAAGAAAGAAGCAGCCTAGTCCATAGCAAAGGAAATCCAGGTTCGATTTTAGGAAAGCCCTTCCTAACTCTACTCAACTCCTTTGGAAGTTTTTAAACACAACTGTTGGCAGGGAGCTAGGTATATTTAATGCTATATCAGTGCCATGGCTTACACTTGAGCTCTCAAATCCTTTCCACTTCTACTCTTATATTATTCTGACACTCAATGCCCTGCAAGTGCTCTATTAAATTTCAAAGTGAAAAAATTACTGTCTCTAGGAAAGCAAATAAGAAAGGCAAATTGGAGCACAAAAATGAGCAATGTGAAGAGATTCTCACTGAATAATCTGGTAAATTAGTCACAAAAATCAATGTGCCTTTGCTATCTGATCATATTACTTGTGCGTAGCAGTTAAAGAATCTTTACATCCCAAACAGAAGACCTGACAGGCTAAGAACTCTGCATCTGTCCCACTTCACAAGTAACACCAAATAAAGTCAGAATAACTCCCTCTGTTTTCAAGGAGTTTTGCTGTACTACCACACTTCAGATGAGAACAGGGAGCAGCACTGGTGATCCCGTGTTTTCCCAGCAATGCAGCCCATTCACTCTGCCAACAGCACTTAGGTGCACTGTGCATGAACTGAAATTATACATCAGAACAGATTCCTAGGAAACCCCCATCCCCAGCACAAACCTGGCATGTCGGATGGAAGCGATTGCACTACTGAATTCACTGTCAATGCTCCTACAGTTGTAAAACTCTTCGTAGGCTGGCCTGGAAGAGCCCTGGTACTCGATGCGGCTGATGCGGCAGATCCCCACGATCAGGATGATCAGCATCAGGACAAAGGCCACACACAGGGCCCCGATGATGATGTAGAGGGAGTGACGAGGCATATTTGTTAGACTCTCTGCCATATGCCCAGACTTCCACTGCAGATCTGCCAAGAAGAAATAAAAGGTTATCATTAATTAATAATTTATATCCATCCTGCTGAATAGAACTAATTTATGATATTCATTTTCAATATTTGTGACTTTTGAAACTATGGAGATAGGTAATTTGAACCTTCCCAGGTTCTGTTACCAATACACCACTATGCCTAACATGCCACAAATTTGAATAGCACTATGTTGAACCTTCACCCATTTTTTTCTGTTGATTTTTAAGGTCATATGGGAACACCTATCCAGTTTGATCTCCTGTATAACCCAAGTAACAGAAAATCATCAAATTATTCTTGCACTATGTTATTTTATACTATAGGCTCTCTAAAGGCAGGCAGGTTTTATGCAAAAGCTTCTAGTAACCCACCAGTCCTCTGTGCAGTTTGTTCTAATAGTGAAACCTTCCACTAAAATGTGTTATTTAACATGTATTAAACACACTTGCTTTTTAATTTGAAACACAGACTTTCTTAAGACTATCTCCGCCAGATTGCAGAGACTTCAGCATTTCAAGGACAAAAAGAACACCTCATAAGGTCCTACAGTAGTGAGCCCACTAGAATCTTTTCCCAAGCATAATTTCCCGGTGATTCTCAAAGCAGACCTTAAAGTAAAGCCAATCTGGAAAAGGCTTCTTGTATTTATGTATTCCAGATCTTCTGTATAAATATTCTTGATCCCCAAACCATAGTCTATCTATGCCAAACAGATTTTCTATCAATTGCCTATGTCCTCAGATCTGTTTCTTTCTAGCATGGGTCAGAATATTTCTAATTAACCTGTACTTCTCTCCAGGGTTCCTTTTTGGCAGTCTTTTAAGCCTATGGTCTCATATATTATTTCAAAACAGGAACAGACTTGAATCATACTGACTGCGGAAATGTAACACTCTGCAAAAGTTATTTGTAGTAGGTGCCTGTTCCTTTTTCAAATGTACTTCTTCTTTGCACTGATTTAGAAACTCCCTTTACTTAATCACAAACAGTCAGGCAACAGGGCTACCAAGCACATGCTTTGGGAGGTTAAGATATTCTCAGAAGCCACCTCTCAAGGATGCTGATGATGGCAGTTAATTCAAGCACCTGAGCTGAAATTGCCAGTTTAGTGGCATCTGTAGAAAAAAATCTCCATCTATGGTAGAAATACGAGGCATGTACAAGGACAGGAAATACAAGAAATCCATTTTAGAGGGAGGTGGTGAGAAAGCCTGAAGCTGTAACATGTGGGATTCAGCTGGGCAGAGTTTGGAGAAATGGCTGCTCTTTGCCACAATAGTAAAGGTTGTCCCAGACCACCTCTCAGCTCAGGGTGCTCAGACTTTGTCCACAAATGTGAGCTGAGTTTAAGGACTGGCTGTTTGTTTCTCTTACCTTCTTCAGAGGTCAGTAAAGTTTTGATCAGCCTGAATCATTCAGGGATTTAATGTTTCTAAAGTGCTGTTACTGCAGTTTGCCCAGTCAGGATACAAAGGAGGGAATATAGCTGTGCTCTGTGCAGTTTGGGATGGGCTTCTATTTTTGTTCTGCAGCACATTTGTCACATGCAGTGGTTTCTGCCAGGCTGTCAGACTAGGCTGAATTCAGATCTAATGTGTGCAGATATATGGCAAGACAGTTCTGATTTAGATTCCATGTCTTCCATCTCCGGATGACAAAGATGAAAAAAATTTCTTCCTTTTTTCCTCATCATATCCAAATATAAAGATTAACAGCTTATACTCCAAAGATTAGAAATAGCATATGACAGCTCGAAATCACAGTATTTTCAGTTGTTATATTAATGTTCATAAAATGAATTAAGAGTAAGATTTCAATGCACAGCACAGTCTGTACTAGAAATTCTTCATAATGCTAGTTTTCAAGTAACCACGTGGTTTGGCATACCTCAGTAGCTACATTAATAATTACAAAAGTGGTAAAGGTAATGATATTAACAAATAACCAGCAGGCATTAGAGAATTCAGATGAGACATTTGTAAGCATTTTTACAGTGAATGCTCCATTAACTTTTTAGGCAAATGCATTTCATTTCAAAAGGAAGAATATCCTCTTTATAATTAAGACCAATTTAATCCTATTTAACTGGAATTTCTAATACTGGTAAGGACCATAAGATGAGATAATAAATATCACAATTCATCCAGGCAATGTACATCTTGTCTAGTTTGTTGTATATGCAGCACTTGGAAATTAAAAAGAACAGTCTGACAAGAAGATAACCCTGAAATCCTGTTAAGGTAGTGACTTCAAGCAGCTAAACCAGCTGGTGAAAAAATGGGGAACTATAAACAGGGTGGATCTACAAAAAAGATTAAGCACCAATAGCCTCCTTCATGGCCAGTAACAGAAAATCACAAAGGATAAAATGTGATCTATTTAGTCAAATGACTCCCAAACGCCAGCTTCTTGAGAAACCTGGTTTTGTGTCTTTTTCTAGCATTCAGAGGGATAGTCCAACACAAAGTCAGTATGCAGTGTTTAAATTTAATTTCCATCACATTATTAACCATTATGTACAAACTGCTGAAAGAATATAATAAATATGACAAGGAGAACTGGAAAGATGAACAGAAGCAGATTTACTAATAGATTCAAACTTTAGAGCTCAAAGAAATCCACTGCACCATTGTCTCAACTCCAGTGAGATCAGAAGTGCTACACCTGTTTATAAAAGAGCTGGATTTGGCCTTTCTAGATAAGATTAGAATTAAGTTCCCATAAGTTTTTCAATTCACAGCTCAAGGAAAGACAATGAGTACAAAGATCTTCACATGGCTACATAGATCTGTAGAAGAAAAATCTGCAGATCAAAATACTTTTAAATTCTTTCTGTAAAGAGATTTCTTCAAAACTCAATCCCTCTCTGTTTGCATAATCCTTTATAGACATGTTAAAACCCGAGTTCTTTACGAAAGCTTCCACAGCTTTGCACATAAAGCACTGCATTGGTTAGAGAGGCTGCACGTCCATGGTTATCTGTTTTGTGGTAGCATCGTGTCCCATACAACACACACTTTGATGCTGTGGCAAAGTGACTTGAATAGCAAGGGAACATCAGACATTTGCTTATTGAAAAAAAGACTGGTGACCCTCAAATTTTAAACATGTTTGTTATTTAAATTGTATTTTTTGTGGCTATTAAGATTTTTTTCTCCTGTTCTCATTCAAGACCAACCCAAACCAGAATTTTTTACAGTGCATTTTTATATCTCCTCTATTATTGTTATTATTACATACATGCACTCTTTTAGCTATTGTCATGGGTTGGATAAAATACTCAGTAATTTCAACCTCTTCAGTTGAACACAACTGCCATGAACAAGGCAAGGTTGCATATTTCTGGTTGAGAATCAGCCTTGCAGTGTTACTAACGCCAGTGAACACTCAGGTAATTCCCTGCTTTCTGTCATAGCAGTCACAACATAAAAGAACTTGCATCCCCCCTAACAGGGGAAAGAAGAAATAATTGAGTAGCTGGACAGTAGAAGAGGCTCCTTCCACCCTCTTTTCTGCTTCTCTCCTTTTCCCATATGTTTACATGCGCTTCACTGTGTATCTGTGGTGCAAACAGCCAAACTGTGAGTGACTAGAGCATGACAG
Organism: Struthidea cinerea; assembly: GCA_013397865.1. Classification (NCBI taxonomy): domain Eukaryota; kingdom Metazoa; phylum Chordata; class Aves; order Passeriformes; family Corcoracidae; genus Struthidea; species Struthidea cinerea. The sequence goes on from VZTI01003805.1 coordinate 4,887,436, forward strand.
CCAGAGCACTCCAGAACATGCACCACTGAATTCCTATAGCACATCTGCAGGCTCAGAAAGTACGCAAGCCTTCGTATCCCTTTGGCATTCCATAACATAACAGAAATGTAATTGTTACTTCACCAAGGGACTCCAGGAAGTGCATTTCCGGGATGATTATAGCTTTCTCCAAGAACTAAACCCATCTGTCAGCCAACTACTTAATAGCGAAGGCAGGCAGAATTACACTGCCCTGCTGATCAACTTGGACATGCATGTTGCAGGTGTTGCACCAACATCGGCCTTGTCAGGAAAAGCTCATCTGAGCATATTTTAGCATCAGCAAAATGGCACGCATATGGAAGTGTGTGTGCCATTCACAGAGACAACAAAAAAGGCAAGGCTGTCACCATCTCTGGGCTAACCGGCAACAGTCTTCTGCAGTCTTTGCTTACAGCAGGAAGCACTGAAACTGAATGTACTGAGGTAAAGTAAGGACTAACATCAAGAACATCAAGAGCAGAATCCATTTAAGAAACTGTCAATATGTTTAAGTAAAAGAGAGTAAAAAAGAAGGTTCACGTGCTCCTTATGTAAATGAGATACAGAAAACATTTTTTAATCCAGCCTTTGTGTTTGTTTTAATAATCTATCACCTATCCCTGCAACCTCAACTGTGCTAACAAACCTGTGTACCTGTATAATGTCTTGAAGGGATCTATGACCACAGTACCCGAGCATTCAAGCAGTTAAACACAGCTGAATGCCCTAGCAAAGACAACATCTCTAGCTCAAGAACAAAACATCAGGGAAATACAAAGCAGGTCTGTGAACAGCAGAACTAATGAAGCCTAATTTCCATTTTAGCTCTTCTGCAGTTGGGCTTCATACTTTCTGCCTCTCCTGGACTCTCCACTGAGCCATAAGGATGCCCTTACAGTGGAGCTTCTCTCTAAACTAAGAAACAAGATCACACTGAAACTGTTCCTTCCAACCAGTGAAACCTCTCTTAAGTCTTACAAAATGCTTTGGAAATATTTTGTCTTGGAGCCCTTCTTCTTTCTAAAAAATTTGGTGGAAATTAGCCTATGGCTGGAAAAGTTATTCCTGAAAAAGCTGGTAAAGGCATGCACACACAAGTCACGGCACAATTACACAGAACTAGTTTCCTTAGGTAAGCAAGTTCCGAGTTGTTTTGCCAAAACATCACTAGAGCTGCAGGTGCTCAGAAGTCAATACAAGCCTGTTAGGACCGTGCTTACAGTGCTGTGGAATACACTTGACCCAAAGTGTGCAGGGAGGCTCCAAAGCATGAGCACAATTAAAAGGCAAACTGAGTGCCCAGCTCTGAGACAGCAACCCTGACAATCTAGTCCGACACATCTCAAAGTAGGGTGCCCAGAAACAGAAGTTTTTAATTTTCATAACCACTTTTGAAATGCTGTGGCCAAAAATAAAATGAATTTAACATGATTTTAGTAATTTACGGATGATTCAGAGTATTTGTGCAGATAGGTATTTAGACATAAATAGAAATTTCTTTAATAAAATTTATCATTTTTAGATATGTTTAGAGAACTACAAAACTTACGTATTTCACAGTTTGCACCGACCCATCCATGAGGACAATGGCAGGTGTAACCACCAGGTTGATCTATGCAAGTTCCAGCATGGTGACATGGGTTGCTGTCACAGTCATTTACATCAATTTCACATTCTTCACCTTACATAGAGAAAAAAACACAAAAAAAAACCAAACAAAAAACAAAGTTATGTATGGCAAGTGCCTGACATAGCAAGTACACCCTCAGTCATTTAACTTCTCTCTTGCTGCAAAACACCTTATATTTCTCAGAACATCAGAAGTATTCCAAGAAGGAGGTATCATCCTCATTCAACCAGGTGAAAACAAAGCCTGAGGACTAAGGGACTTGACTCACCTCACTCAGACTCTGTCTCATTTCTCTAAATATAATTTCCATCCCAAGAAAATGTGCTATAACAGATGATCATGGATATTCTGATATGTTATACAATAATGTAGATAATTGGTCCCTGAGGAACTGACACTGTACAATAGAAAGCTAATTCTTTTCCAAAGAATGCCCTTTAATTAGCACAGATCAAAAAGTACAATTTGATCTATAAACTAGCTATGTTTATAGATCCCTAAACCCTAAAAATTGGGTTTACCTCTTACTCTCACACTGGATATTACCTTACATAAGAGAACATCAGGTTGCAAATTATCTTGACATCAGACATTTGGATTACACCAATCACATCAGTCTAAGTACGAGGCCAAAGTATTAAATGGGTTCCTCACCAGCCTCTGAAAGTGTAAATTGATTCTTAACAAGTACCTTAGTGCTTTTAGGAATTGCATATTAAGATAATGGAATAAGCTGTTTCTTGAGCACACAGTAACTAAGGTCACTGTTAAAACATTTTCCAGTTTCAACAGTGTCCAATTAGTATATTGGGTTACCTGGAAATCTTCAAAATGCTATTTTTAAAATGCAATCTAGTCTCAAGTAGTAAGGTCATGAGTCATGCTGAATAGCTGTTAGCTTAGTCAAGTCTCTTTAGTAACAGGCATATTTTGGTACAAAGTTCAAAGCAGATGTAAGTAATATCAAAAATTTTTCATTCTCACTAGACTGATCACAATTCAGCAAAGTCCAAATTAATTCCTTTCTTGAAGAGACACAGTCGTACTTGGCATTTGTCTTCCTCTAGACATGGTGAACAACGACAACTAGACATTCTGTGTAACACACAAATCACTTGCCTGCATATCCAGGTGCACAAATACATGTAGCATTTAGACCTTCACTGTCACAAGTGCCACCGTTCTGGCAGTTGATGTTAACACAAGGATCTTTGTATAGTTCACAATGCCTTCCTGTAAAAGGAAAAATCAGTAATTGCCATTGACATGACTGATACTGGCAGCATGGAATCAGTACATGTGACAACTGGACTTCACCTGGATGAGTGTGCGGACTCCAAACCTGTACTGCTGGGCTAATGATGTCACAACACTAAAGCCATGTGTTTTATGCTGGCTAAATTTTTTACACACATGCCTCCTCTCTGCTCTTCCCACAGGCCGTGGGCTAGGAGAGGCAGGGCAGTATTTGCTTAGAAGAACTATTGGATGTCTATGAAAAACCATATAATGAAGCATAAACTGATCAGTTATCTAAAATTCTTCAGTAACATGTAAACAATAATTGTCTTGACTAGGAATTTTACGTAATATCTTATTTAATAACATACATAAGCATTCTGATGCCTCTCATTACCTATTGCTGGAAAATGAGGAGTATTACTAAAGTAATTTAACAAATTTATTCAAATGTATAGTTAAAAACAAATAATTGGATGGCTGTACTTCATGCCACTACCTTCACTCTTTCATGCTCAGTGCAGGCCTTGTTAATCCAGCAGGTTTGCCTTGCAGAAGGCAGTGCAAGCTGTACCTGGCATACAATACCTATAACACGGCGTATTCCCACCTAGGGATGGGGAGAGAGACTCTAATGCTACTGCTACATGCTTCATTTTCTTGAGGTCTACTGTTCAGATAAAACTTATTTATATATATATTTTATATGTATACACACACACACACACACACACATATACACACATACTAACTACAGACCTGCCAAAATCATTTTGCTGACATTTGCAGTGTTCGCAGCAAAAAGGCAGAGCACTCTGGTTGAGCATCCTGCAGGTGAGGACCAGCAGAGGCAGCAGCCCACAGGGACCTGCTGGCACAAGCTCCAGTCCTGCCCAGCCCTGAGAGCTCACCTGTCTGCCAGCCAGGGGGTGTGGGAGGCAGGAGGGGCACTGCAGATGGGCAGGTCTGGGGCGCTGGTGCCAAGACTGAGGCCTCTGATGGCCACATCATATCTCGAGATGGGTACCTCGGGTCTATTCACTGGTGCCATTGAACACCTCAAGTACTGGAATGATGGGAGCTCAGCAATCAGCAAAAGCTGCTTACAGGCCCAGGTGCCCTGCTTTCCTTCACAGCACAATGTGCTGTGCACACAGTGCTTCCAGCTGCACCGACAGGTCCGAGGAGAAGATGAACATTAAGGTGAACATCATGGTTAAGTGCTGCTTAAACTGTCATGAAAAGCTGAGGGTCATTTCCTCACCACGCCTCTAAAATGAAGAATTCTGTATCCTTTGTCAAAGAGCAGTGCAATCACCAGGGTGAAATACATATTTAGCCTCAAGCAGCTGTTAAGTGAGCATTACTTACCAGCACAGATAAGGATTGATATGCTTAATGAGAAAATGCTGGAGCAATGTTCCTTAAAACATAGTAATTCTGTTTAAAATATTTATTTTTAATCCTAATAGCATATAAAATTACATTCAAAATGTTCTCTCAGCATGATTCAACACAGAATACACTACAAAAGTATCATTTCAGCCCTCCCCAGAAGGACTTGTATCACAGACCACTGATATGTATTAATTTGTTTACAGCTGAAATCTACTGTGAGAGAATGGATTTTGTATAGCCAAACAAACACTCTTCTCATCTATTTTATAAATTACTTAAGAAATGCCAAAGATGGATTCCATTTGAACACAGATCTCGGAATAGCTGCAGTTAACATGGAAAAGCAGTCACAAACCTACTTCTTTCTCTGGGCTTTACCATCTTCTAAATGAACAATCAAAGTAAAACTTTTATTTCTACTCCTTTGTGCTAATCTATTTCAAATACTAATCTGTTATTATTATGTTTTTAGCTCACTTCACTGAAGAAAATTATTTTAAAAATAATTTGAAAGCTCTCCATGTGAAGGCTCTAACAACTGATGAAAAAGTCTATTGAACAGTTATGTTTTCTTTTAAAAACTCATCACTTTCTAACATATCCTAAAAACAGCAGAAGAAACTACACCTGAGAAGAACAGAGAGAATCCATTTGTGCCCAGACAAGGACATGCATTCCTCACAGAGGAGCTAAATCTGAACTATTCATTTGAATAAAGATTATGGGATGAGGATCAATACTGAAGTTTGTCTCTGCTCATTTTACATGAGGGATGTATTTCTGCTCAGTGGAGGATATGGTATCTCTGTTTGCAACAGAACCTACCATAAAAAATACAGAGAACAACTGCAAACCCCAGCCTACCTTCGTATTCAGCAAGGCACACACACTCGTAGCTGTTGACGAGGTCTCTGCAGGTGGCTCCATTCTGGCAGGGTGCAGAGAGGCATTCATTATATTCCTCCTCACAGTAAAGGCCGTGGTAACCTAAATCACATGAAGAGCAAATAAAAATAGCTATGAAACAATTCCCAGTAAAAATTCACAATTAGGCAACTATAGACCGTCGCCAGATGCTAGCTAATTTAAATATACTGTGCAAACTGATATATGTTAAGACACTGGTTTTAAAGGCATCTGTTCCCCAGGTGAAAATTACCAAGAAAATATTGGAAGCACAATGTTCTGAGAGAATTCCCTGCCCCTGTGATAAACCACAGTGAGGTGTAAGGATGGAGGCTGGTGGCAGAGGCCAGAAGCACCGATGTGAATACCCACACTGATTGCTAAAAGAAATACAGGAATATTGACTATCTCCCAGCTCCTTTGGATCCTTGCAGCAAAGCCACTTGTCATCAAAGAGGTGATAATTGTATAACAGTAGCTAGAATGATAACATATTTTAGGTTTAATGCTGTACAATGTCAAAGCACTGTAGAAGCATTAAGGTACTTCCATCTTGATAGTATTCCCAAGCCATAGGCAGGTATTATGGGCTGATTAGGCAAACATAGAAAGCAGAAGCAGAGAAAAGCTACACAGTGTTAACAGCCACTGAGTCATTTGTACTATGAGATAAGAAAGAACAAGTTAATCCACTTGAAAACAGCACCTTTTTCATTACTTAGTGTGCCACACAATCATTAGTCTTAACAGTAGTTGAAATTATAGATGTAGTGTAGTCTATGATATAATACCATGCACTGGAACAGTGCTCATGTGCTTATAAAAACTTGATTTCCTTATTACATTAAAAAAAAAATTAGATTAATGAATATACAATGAATAAATGTGCAGTGGGCATGAATAAAGATGCCAGGAAAAAGGCCTAAAATACAAAGTGTAGATTCTGCAGTATGATTTTACTTCTTAAAGTAATTTCTAGTTAGTAGCAAAATTCATAGATATGAAAGGAGGGTATCTTTCATGAACAAAGAACCAAAGAGGGGGCAGATTCTCATCTTAGTAAGTGGCAATATATATTCAGCATCCTGGTCTAAATTTTTGCCAAAATTCTCATAGAATCATAGAAAATAGGACAAATGCTGCCTTCAGACACCATTTTCATTCCCCCTCTCCCTCCCTATTATGGGTAATTCAAAACAAAATTTTATGAAGATTCAACTGTTAGTACTACTCAAGATGTACAGACAATACCATCCACTATGATTATCAAAAAAATTGTCCTTTCATAGGAAATAGTTGTACTAGTAAGTTATTAAAAAACATTTCAGAACCATTTTCTCCAAAGCTGTCAGCCAGGCAATACAGAATTAATTATGCTAAATGTTATTGGTTTTCTTGCTAGCCGACAATGAAGTTTATCTAGCTTATGATTCTATGAAATATCCTTATGTAATGAGATCTGTAGCCAACACACAAACCGCCAGAATCAGATGGGAGAATCAGAAAGAAAAACAGATGGGAATTCCCAGTGTTTAACACTGATGTAATGAGATATTCTCAGAAAAAATGTTTTCCAATTCTCACCTTTCCAAGAAAATGAAGGGAATTTGTGACTAAATAGCTGTCTGGTTTCCAAAATCAATATGAACTATGGTATCCCTCCTCAGGCTGCAGCCAGCCCGTGCTGCCAGACACTGCACACTGCCAGGGAAAGATGTTTTCTCTCTCCACGAGAGGGCAGGTCTCACCCACACACAATTTCACCCTCATCCTCACCCTGGGGGCAGCAGCCTCCTTCTGCTGGAACTGCTGGGATGGAGAACGTTCTGCTGTGGGACCACCTGAGGGAAAGGCATGCTTCTCCTCAGGGAGATAAGAGGTACCTTGTCATTCTAATTCTAATTTCTCCTTGCATTACTGCTTTTAAATTATACTGATATATAAACCCTGTAGTATACTGAATTCATCCATATATCTTCAAAAAGACCACATAAGTAATTTCTGTATTTTTTTTGAAGAACTTAGATTGAAAAAGGAGAATTTTCATAAATTACTTCAGAGTAATGGATTCTACTGTAGTGGCTTCCTCTCTTTCTAGTAGTGTTACGATTCTGCTGCTTTTATGTTCACAGCCAATGCCAAATGCAGCTCTTTGCATCTTTCGTGGTGTGCAACATTTCTGTGCACATATTCAGAAAGAAAGAAAAAATACCTACATTAACAACACTTCTCCAGCTACTGTGTCCTGAACAGGATAAAAAAAAACACAGTAGGCATTGCAGCTTCAAAAAAGGGCAACTTTTTTTTTCCCAGGTCACTTGAAATTGGAAAAGCCTTCAGGAACAGCATCTTCATGAACTCAAGCAGAACTTGAAAATGAAGGTCCAATTCTGATGTGCTCTCTTCAGAGGCTAAGGAATGGACAGGGAACCTAAAAACCCCTAAAATAGAGACATCCCTATGTTACCCCTTTTCCCTCTACATGACCATCCCTTTGCTACTGGTCTTTACAAAAGCAGAAACAGATCTGTTGCCATTTTCCTCTTGATACCTGAACTCTTCTTCCTCTTTCTTAAGCAACAGGAAGGCTGCCTCAAAGAGAGCAGGTTATTTTCCTGATGTTTCTGGCATGGCCTTCAGTTACATGCTGAACTGCACTGTCTTTGCACATGGCTGTTAAAAACTGCAGAAGGAGAAAATGGGAAAGGGAGCACACAATCTGTGTCACATGGGCTGATGAGGAGAAGACAGGGGCTTTGTCAAAGCCTTCAAGAGCCAAAGATACAGCAGAGGAATCTCTCAAGAATATCTGCACTATCAGGTTAACAAAAGAAAGAGGTAGAAGTTTACTCTCCCTTTAGAAATCAATAAAGAACAAAGCTGAAAGCTTTTTAGCCTTTTTAGACACTAACTCCTCAATAGTGATTCCCTGGGCTTATCCATACTTAATCCTTCACCCAATCAGGGCAGCAGAATATAAAATCCCATCTTTATGGGAAGGCCTAAAGGGGTACAATGCAAAACAGCTCTATTTTGCAGGGAACAGCATCAGTCCACATATATGGCTGTGCACTAACACAGAGTTGCATGTTATATAGTCAGGAAATAAATGTGTTCAGCGAAAGTCTGAGCTTATACAGCAATTAAATAAGAGAAAGAGAGAAGAATGCTCCAGATGGCAGGAAGGTAGGAAGCCATGCTCACCAGCCATGGCCAGATTGCATGGAAGGTTGTCTTCATGTAGAAGTGGAAACAAGATGAGAAGGAATAACAGGCTCAGAGACAGTCAGGAACTAGAATTAACCTAAAGTCACTTCTTCCAGAGCTCACATATCCTGCCCCCGTTACCAAATGCGGGAAGGGAAAGACAGAGAAAAGAAAAATTGCCACTGCTGCAGACAAATGTTGCACTGGCCTCTGCAAAGGCACTAAAATAAACCTATGCTCCAAGAACCATCTATGAAGCTGCATTAACAGTAAAATCAAGGGAACATACTCTATGGTACTACTTCTAAAGTTGCAGCCACTTTTTATATCCTGCAGCACTTTTTCTGAAACTCCTCTTTTCTTTTTTTTCCAAATGTTCTATATATGCCATATATATTTATATAGAGGGCAGGTGTTAATGTCTGTACATGTGCTCTGCAGTTTCAAAATCTATGTCTTTAAAAAACCCAAATCCAAAACTTTGCTGCGATATTAAACTATGCAATTTCTAGCTACATTTCTCCACTTTGGAACAGACAAAATTAAAAATACTATATTAAATACTTGCATTTGAAATTTATAACAGTACCTGTATTAAAACAATTGCGTACAAAGAATAAAAAGGTTTAAGAGGAGGAAGAAACTGCTTTGGGATCCAGGGACTAAATAAAAATTCTATGAACAGACAAAGTGGGGTCCCACTAGTATCACCAACCAGGCTCTAGATGAGAAATCCAACAAATGAGCACAAGAACTTCTATTAGAATTAGTTCTTTAATATGGGGTGAGAAGTAAAACACGACACAAACTCTGAATCTAATGTCTAATCATTAATTATTTCTTTGTTACCTGTAAAGGGCAAGGTGATAAATATTAATAATTGGAATATGTAAGCATATAAAGAAAGATATAAGGTGAAGTTTCATGTGCAATTGAAAAATCAGACACACAATACAAAGTAGGTATGGTTGCATAGGTTTGGGAATTCTACAGAGCCCCTCAGCAGACATTTGAAGTATGTTCAACTTGGAAATAACTTACACACCTTTCCTTCCATTCTGGAAATAGGAATATTCAAAAGTGTTAGACTGCTTTCCAAGTTAGCTTACACAGATTAGCTTTTCTATACAAGCTATTAGATGAAAGGCCACAATGAAAGCCAACACACACAAAAAAAATTAGTAGTAAATGTCTGGTTGTTCATGTTCTGCAAATTGTGCAGCTATGCAAGTATAACTACTATCATTTATCATTCTTCAAATCTGTATACTGGCCAAAAAACCATGGAAGCCAAGCTGCCGACCAAGCAAGGAGACTTGCACAGACTTTGGGCTAACTGCAACTATTTAAATTTCCTCTCTTGTTTAATTTTTGATGCAGAAGTAACACAGATGAAAATCCAACCAACACTGTAAAACAGTGCATAAAGGAAGGACAGTATTCGGGTCACACATATAAGCAAAACTCTTAGGCACTTTGTTCCTGTATTACAAAATTATATCCTCTGTAAAATACTTAAAAGAAAAAAAAAATAGTGCATCCTAGAGCTGAACACAAAAATTGACAGATTCCAAAGTTTTTAAAATTGTGTTTCAGACATGCCAGATAATCGATACAGAAGAGAATTCTCAAATGTCATTTAACAACCTTTTCATTAATATATCTAAAAATATATAATGTGTAAGAATTCAGGGATATGTCTGAAAGCCTCCTGTACAAAGAACACAGTGGTCTAGGAGCTGGCACACTGATGCTGAGAGCCTGCAAGCAAGAAAGCCTCAGGGTCACAAGGCACAGACCATTTCTTTCCTGGTAATATCTTTATTATTAACACTTGATAATGCTACTAAACTGTACACAAATTTTATTCATTCACTTTACAAGTAATGTAACAGACACTGTCCAGGTCTCTTCAGGCAAAATTGTAAATAGAATCTAGCTTCTTAATATCCCAGAGACATAACCCATCACTCTAGCAAACTGCTTTTTGATAGAGATACCAAAAATGGATTAGGCTACAACTTGTAGTCATTACTTTAGTTTGGGTTTTTTTAGGAATTGCAACCTAGGAATCCTCAAGTTTAATTGCTTTTATCTGCCTTACACTCAATAATTACCCAAACCAAGCGCAAAGTGTATCTTATGGTGCCTCCTACATGCTGATCCACACAGAAGTTGACTGCCATTTATCTATTATCCCTTTAACTCATGGGGGAAATATCTGAAGATAATTGATTTGAATTCTGCTGCTATCACTTAATATAAGCCCATGATGATATTTTTGTAACAATGAAAAGGCATAAAACGCATAAAAGAAGGAAAATAATTATTCTGTTTATTCCTATCTTGCTACCACTTGAGTGCAGTTCTTAAATGACCTTCCAAAATAAGTTACCCAAGTTTTTTAACTATTGACAGATAAATGACAAGCTCACTTAATTTGGCCTCTAGTTCCACCTCTATGTGAAGCAAGTAATGTTATTTTTAAAAGTGAAGTTTACAGCAGCCTACAAAATGCTTGGAAAAAATAAAGCTTTTCTGAATGTCATTTTTGGAGCAACACTAAAGAGTTCAACTAAATAAATGCCATATATGGTCCTGGATGCAACCTCTAAGGCTTCTCATCTCTAATTTTTAAAAGCATAAATTTTGTTCAAATAAAAATAATTTTCCGTAACATGAGAGGTTTAAGACTACTTTTAAGTCCTGAGAGCGATAGAATAATTTTGAAAAAATCAAACCATGGAATTCTAATCAGGCTTAAGTGACAAAGTTCCGAAAAAAGCTTTTATTTGACCAAGAATATTTGACTAGCTTTTCTTTGTTTGAACCACATGCAAAGAACATGCTGAAGAAGATTAAAACTTCCCTGGTATTCTTGGAAAGAGAAATGTCTAGTTTTTCCTACAATTAATGACAAGTGCTGACAACAAATGTATTATAAGGTAACACTACTATGGTGCTGTCTGCATTTCACTTTCATATTTTTCTCCTTTATAAAAGAGTATGTAATTTAACTATAAATCTGTCAACTCCAACAACAAATTTCCATTAGCTTCTGGTAATTCGTGAGTACCTCCCAAAAAACTTCTGACGGTCCCTTCCCTGTCTCTAAAAAGCAGATAAATTCTGACACCAACTAAAAATGCTGAATTAGTAGATTTCATTACAAAATCCCCATATTTGTAAATATCCACAAATAGATTGGTAGGATAATTGCACATCCTGAGAAGTGAGATGGAGGAAATGAAGAATTGTGACTGGTTTCTCACAGAACAAGGAAAAGCAGCAGAGAGAACCAAAGGAATGTAGAGCAATGTGAATGTCACAGCAGAGCTACTAACTATCAAATATCACTCCTTATTTTATCCCTTGTACACCGGAAATTTGTTTTAACGTTAATTTCTTCAGTTTTCAAGTTTATAGCTTTATAGGAACAGACTTTAAAAAAAAAAAAAAAAAGATGCCAAAATTATTCAAGTGAAAACAAAGATTGGTGCTCACTCTGTAAGTGCTTAAGCAGCAGTGGATATACAGCACTGGTTATCAGACATTCTAACTGCTACTTCCCCTATTAATTATCATTGCTAAAATGGATAAAGGGAGCTATAAGCACCCCAATATTCTGTTATATTGGTACAATGATGAAAAAAATCTGGAGCTAAGCCAATTGCTACCCAGACCCCATGAGTGTCAGGCTGTGCTGTCAAACAGTTCCCAGCTGAGTCTCCTCACCCGACTCACCACTGAATCTTCTCTAGAGAGACAATTTATGTAAACGTGGATGGCGAACTAAAACCCTTTGGAGTAACCAATATTTTCCCTTCTCTACCTCTGTTCGGCCACCTTGTCTGTTTTTCTCCTTTCCTAATGATCAGTGTTACATTTTCCACTCTCTCTACCAAATTTTGTAATTCCAACAGTGCTGATGCCTTGCCCTAAAAAGATTTATCCTGCAGACTACAGTTTTGTAATACAGCTGTAGAGTTCTGTCAACCCATATGGATCTCAGTGGGTATTTCAGTGCTCACTCTGCAATTTTTGGTTTTCCAAGTGCAATGTGTAGATTCCTATCATTACTCTAAACAGATAGAACATCTGCTCAATGTGTTTTATAGACTGAAAAGAAGGAAAGGCATTCATTTTAAGCTATATATGGAACATACATATAAAAATATTAGAAGATTTACAGAGCATGTAACTGTTGGTACAAACCAGGGATACAGAGGCATCTGTAGCTGGTTCCAACGCTGCGACAAATGCCATGTGCACACGGATTCAGAGCACAGAAGTCAATCAGCTGAGCACATGTAGGTCCTGTAAATCCAGGACTACAGCTGCAGGAGAAGGCAAGTCTGTCTGCATAACAGGTTCCATTGTTCTGACAGGGAGATGACGCACAAGGGTCTATTTTGTCCTCGCAAGTGGTTCCTAAAAACCCTAGAAGAAATAAATGGGTTTGATAAGTAAGCATTCTGGTACGCATACAATTTTAATAACTAAAGCACGTTAAAAGTAAGCCATTGAGAGATCTATATTCCTTTCTTTTCTAATTCTATGAATATTACAAAAATACAGACTTCTTATATAATAAACTCTAATTTTGCCCATTAACATTCTATGAAAAGAGATGCTTCAGCTAAAATCATACTATAAATGATTAAGGCAGTGAATTGCAAAAATATTTGCTGAAATTGGCAGTGTTTATTTGCTGAGTGAATCTGGCTTGAAAAGCAGAAGAGATTTTCTAAAGATCAGGAGCTGGCTAGCCTAGAAAAAAAGAAAAAAGCCAAAACAGACCTATTTTTCCTAACTGTTAACGTGTATGTTAAGTGTAACAACCTCTTAAACAGAACATGGGTTTATTGAGTTTCAATAATTTAAAGAATATCTTTTACAAGAACACACTTCTCGCTAGCAGGAGAGACAATGATTTATTGAAGCAACACCATGCCAAAAATAGACATAATGAAAAGGATCTTCTTGCAAGGGAACTTTTAGTCAGATGTAGGGAAGAATAATATTTTAATAAATTGCAGTAACTAACCACAGCTTGTATCTATACATACACACACATCATGTATGTAGTAACACAATGCATGGTTATTGCATCCTAAAGCAAGTCAGAAAAGCATATTCCAATTCTAGAACCCTTCCAAATAAAAGAGCAAACTGTCCTTTCCATTCAATTATATATTTTTTTTTAATAAGTATTTGGTCCATTTGTACAGACCATCACTTTGCAGGCTTAAAATTCCCTGGAATATCTTACATTGTAAAAAAGCTCTTAACATTACAGTAGAATATTAAACAAAGGTGAGTAACCCACACAGAGCATACTACAGAGTTCTACTCACAGAATTAACAAAACTTCCCTTCCCTTAATTAATGGAACTAAGAAAAGCTGGGGAGGCCACAATTGCTCTGTGAGTTCCAGACAAAGTAGGATTTTTTTGGTCACAATTGGCAGCAGGATTTTAGGGGCATCTTCAAAATATTAGGTGCTGGACAAATGACTTTCAACGTCACATTTCCATCAGATGTCCATAACTCTTACATCAGAGGTATGGAATGAAAAACATGGAAAAGAATATCCAATTTACTTTAAAAAAAAGTAACTAGAAAGAAGAAAATAAATAACCCAGGGACTGGACTTTTAAGTTTTGTCATACAAACTCTGCAACAGACCAGGACAGAAAATCAGGTCTGGCAGGGCACAGATGAGGAACAGGCGAGAGCCTTCTGTCCTCTCCATTTTGCTATCCTATGGCTCCTATTGCTTCATGGGCTTTGTCAGGACCACCTGCTCACCAAAGCTGAACTGAGAGAGCCTAAAAACAAATACTGTGGAATCCTATACTAGAGGTCCCTCCCGTAGATGATAACTAACCATCAGAAACTGCAAAGAACAGAAACCCCAAGATTAAGAATGTAATTCCAGCAATGGTTCACTGACAAATTAAGAAAGCCTGTACCGTTATAAGAAAATCTTGGTCAGATTTAAAAGAATCTGCAAGGACTTTTAACTATTACCAGAAGGAGTAAAGAAGGATCAGCCAATGAGTCCAGTGAAATCTCTCAAGTAACTATGAAACCAGATTAAAAAGGATCAAGGGGGACTGAGGTCACACAATGACACTAATGCTGCTTCATTACAACCTTTGCAATAATCTGCCCTCCAAAGAGGAGGTTACTGGCAGATGGCTAATGTTTCAAGTGACAAAGCACTTCAAGAACATATGCAGTTTTAAAATACACCAAAACATGTTGCCCTTGTGCTATCTTTGACTGCACTGTGAAATGTGTTTAGGTGATTCTGGAAGTTCAAATCTCAAGCATGAGTCAAATATCTGAGAATACTCAAAGTAGAAAATATGGAAGTCTATTATTCTGGCATTTCTGAATGTACATTTAAATCCACATCAGTATAATTGTTGAAAACAAATAATGCAAGTAATAACTTTAAAAATCAAATTCAGAGGTGTATTGGCTGAAAACAGAATCAAATTCTGGAGAAAAAAAAAATCAGCATTGTTCATCTGCAGACAAATATCCCCTGAACTGCTCTTCGACAGAGCTAACATAGACCCAACCCTGCACTATGTCATTGCTGGTATAAAAGGGACATGACTGAAATGCAAAGACTACTGGTAATTTGAAAAATCTGAATACAAAATTTACCAAAGAATAACACAGAAGGCAAAGGGGAAAGGCAATAGTAGGAAATATTTATATTGGTAAAAAACCACCACAGAATGTTTTGCTTATATGAATCAGGCCATTTGGCTAGTTGTCAAGAAGAGTAACAATCTTAAGTTAGGTAATATGCTTTATAAATTGCTACAGACCTCCAGGGCAGTGATAGAAACTAGATCAGAAATATGTTTTCAGAGTCAGAAAAGCTCTGGATAAAAGCCGGATTTCTCATCATGGTGGGATTTTAGTTACTTGGCTACTGAAAGAAAAAGAGCCATGTGCAAGTCAAGGAAGTTAAACATTTTCTGAAGACACTGCAGAACTGCCTTTTATACATCCTGTACAACAACTAATTTGCCTGAATGTTACATGAGACCCAATTCCAACAATTACAAGTATGTGAAAAATTAAGTCTGTGAATTGCTAGTGCTCAGGATTATAAAACCTTTAGCTCTGAAATACAGGAATAAGTACTAAAAGAAATAACAAGAAATTTATTATTTTCCCTATAGAAATTTGTCTTGTGAGGAAGTATTTCATCAGAATTCGGTAAAGAGAAAATGTTACTAATCAGAAGGATCAAGAAATCATTAAAACGCTGTAAGATTTTGATTGAAACTCACCCTAGCTAAGTCTTTCTGGATAAAGATGAATAGAGGCTAAACCCATTCAAGCATTAAGGAGAAGTCTATTTAAAATAAGAGCAATTTGGGAAGGTGCCAGGTAAAAATATTAGATTAGTGGAAAGTACCAGAAACTAAACAGCCATGAAAAACTTTAATTAATAACAAAATGTTCTTCAGGTAAATTAAACTCTCTTATGGTAATATGAAGAATTCTGCATTCTGATCACCAGTAACCTTGGGAAATCTTCCATATGCAACAGCTGTGTGACCCAGTTTCCTGGAGTCAAGATTGTAAATAGGTTTATTCCACGTAAACCTAAAGAAGTTAGAGTGACTTCTGCAAGATAAACTAGAGAAAAAGGCTTTTACATGAACAACGAAGGAGAGAAAAGAGTGAAAACCTTGAAACTTAAACTATTCTAAATCTCGGCAAATAACTTCTGTTCTCCCAGTCAATTAAGATTCACGGTGACAATGTGCATTTTCTAGCTGCGATTGCAAATCAACACATGAATCACAACTTAGCATCTTCTACAGCTGTCAAACTCTATTTTCTAAACCACAGAAATCATAATATGAGTATTCATAAATTTATTGCTTTCCAGTATTTTCAGAAATACCTGCAGATATGTTAGGACACTTTTGCTCAGTGTGTTGCCAGCAGTAATTAGCTGTAGCTACTCAAATCCAACTGTCAACAGTAAAATAAAATCAATCCTAAAATGTGAATTTCAAGTAATCTATATGTTAAACTCTTTATCATAGCATTGTTTTCTCTCTGTCTTCTGTTCTAGAGGATGGCTATGACATCCATTATTGCTAATGACCATTTTTCAAAAATATATTAACCCAAATGAAAATATTTCTGCCCCTTCTGTCCAAGCTGGTGACCTCCACATAGAGCAAGTGGGAACAGCCCAAGAACCCAGGCCAGTTTTATGGGGTTGGCCAGCTGAATGCAAGCTATTTTTATCAAAGATTAATTTTTTCCTATAACACTGAAGGCAGTTCATCTGTACTTATCATCAGAACATTAAACTTGCATGGAACAGAACTTCAGAAACATCTTGCAACAGAAGTTTATATCTTTATTAGAACTGATCTGCACTTTGCTCATTACTATCTGGCTTTGTTCAAAACCATAGTCCACTACTAAATTATTTTAATATTATCTTACGAGCAAAATAAACAAAGAGTCTCCAAATCTTTAAAATACGTAATACAAATATATACACAAGTACTAAGTCTTTCATTCTATCTAATTTTAAAAAATTTGTGTCTGGAAGGAACACATTTCCACACCACACAATCAGGCAATTTCCATGCTGTTGGTTTATTTTATTCTAACTTTTAACAAATATTTCTTTGAATTTGAAAACTATGTAAGTAAGGATAACTAGCTTCAACATGTCTGAACTTATGTTTATTTATTTAATAATATCTGTTTATTAATTTAATGTAATGACATTTATTTTTTCCAACCAGGATTTTTTTATGTTTCCAATTATTATTTGTATATAAGTTCAACTTCAGGGTATTTTGGAAATACATGTAACTTCTCAGAAGCTTATAGAAAATGGAATAACCAAATCTGTAAACTGATGAGCAGTACCCCAGTCAGCTCAAATAAAATGTATTAATGCTACTGTCAATACAATAGTCTGTTATACACTACAATGAGTGGAAGAAAATGAGAGGAGATATTTAAGAGTAATAAGGATGGAATGATTCTGAATAGAAATGTCAAATATTCATTTTAGAGTTGACATGTTTACTATGTATAGGGTTTTAGAATTTCTAGAAGTCCCTTTGCACAATCATTTGAGGGTAATATTTAGTAAATGTATGTTTATTGGCATAAAATTAATAAAACAATCAAAGATCCCTACCCCATTGTAAGCAAGTACAAGATCCAAACATTATTTTCACAATAACAATGTCAAAATTTTAAACAAATTCTTTGGTCTTTAGTAT
Source organism: Struthidea cinerea (assembly GCA_013397865.1). NCBI lineage: Eukaryota > Metazoa > Chordata > Aves > Passeriformes > Corcoracidae > Struthidea > Struthidea cinerea. The sequence continues at coordinate 4,905,133 of VZTI01003805.1, forward strand.
GGCTTAAGCTTCTTCACAACAAATTCAAGTATAAAATCCAATTTTCTTTTTAGCACAGGTGATTCAACAACTTCAGATGAGAGTTTATTTTCTGACATACTCTGGATATTAAAACCTACAGTGCCTCCCACAGGAAACGGAATCTGTAAGCATAATGAAATTTTCTTTACTGAAGGACTCTTAAGACAGTAAAACTGTCTAAAGAATCATCATGAATTGTTCACATCTGAGATAGGCTGCTTTTTCAGTGCCTCAGATCTGGCCTTCTGTCAGTTATCACATGCTTTTTCATGAACCAGAGATCTCACTTGTAAAAGAAATGCACAATCTCAAGATCATTCTTATTGTTTCCATCTCATTCCTTTATCTGCCATCTTTTTCTTTTCCCTTTGTGATACTTGCCATATTTTCTTATGCTTTTCTGCAAGCCACATCTGCAGTCTGTAGTTCCTACACAAACATAAGCTCCTTGGCTACCTTTCCCCACTGTGCTGAATTAGCACTACAGAAAGAAAAGCTTTTTCTCAACAAGCAATTACTATTAAGCACAGCAGAATAGCAGCAGAGCAAGAGACCTCACTTAAATTAGAAAATTGGGGGTTGGTAGGCAAATTTGCAAGTTACTGCATCTGCAATTCTTAATTAACTATTCTTTGTTGTATTTACAAAAAATTACGGAATCTCTTCAAAACCCAAACAAAAGCTCTAAAATTATGCCTCTGTGAGAGGATAACAACTCAAAAGATGTAAGAATGATCAAGGGACAGTCATCAGTAAACTTAGACGATACATTTTGTTAAATCAACTCTTTCTTTCCTTCTACGAAATATCTGAATTCTTCAGCTCGTTGGCATTAGACCTTCCAGAACAAAATGAAAAAGCAACACCATGTTACTTAACATGGCCCTGAGGCTACTCCAGAGCAATAGAAAGGCCCCTGGCAGACAGGCAGTGACACTTCTGTGCCAACACTCACCCTCATCACGGGGACAGCCCAGTTGTGTAACTTCAGGGGAAACACTCACTCTTTGAACCACCAGCAACTATTAGAGAGAAACTTTGAGATTGCTCTTGAGTTATCACAGGCCGACACAAGAAGAGCAACCATGCACACAAGGTGTCATTTGTTCCTGTGAACCTAAGAATGATCTTCTCAGGTCCAAGGAACTAATATAAAACTACTCTTTCTAAGAGAAATAATCCTCACCAGTCCAGAAAGTGATTTCTGAAACATTCTATCCTCTCCAAAGGCTTTCTCTACATTGGAAATAATGCAGGTCAATGTACAACGTCTGATTTTAACAGGAGTTACAAGTGTATTTCAGTAAAACTCTTTTTCCTTTGTTGCCCTAGTGCTTTTGAAAACATCTATACCATGTGAGCACGTCAGACACATAAATGAGTAACAGCTTTTCCCCCAATTCCATCTTTGCTCTACAACACAGCTGTTCTCGGAAACATGGAAATAATACTGGAGACTAGAACTGGTAACTCTGCACAGAAAGTTTCAAAAAAATAACCCAAAAAACATGTTTGCTTATCGACAAAGCCTAGGAGCAGAAAGGTTCTTCTTGAAGTCTCTAAAAAACTGTTTTGGTTTTTTCTTTCCTATGGAAGGGTCAAAAATCACATTGTATCTTTAAGGCAAGTCCAGAAACCATAGAAAACCTCAAGACTCCAAGCAGAAAAGGGGCACAAGCTTGTAACACATAATAAAAACAGAAGTGCCAACAAACCATCAGACCAGAATACTAAGAAAACGATACCAATGTGCCAAGAAGGAAAAAGAGGAATGCATACAGCCTAAACACTAAGATAGTACAGTAACAGTGCCAAAATAAGCCTACTTAAAGCAGAGCACGAAACAGAAACAATTGGAAACTTATCAAACACAACTATAGATCAATGGAAAAGAAAGGAGCAGAAGGTAAATATTCAAGGAACAAAGCAGGCAACAAGACTGAGGAATCAAGTAGCTCAACACAGAGATATCCAAACATGAGCAAACAGAGAAGAGGCACCAGTGACTTGCTTCTCCCGCAGCACAAAGCTGCTGCTGGGGGGGAATTCCACACACCAACCAGTGGCACAGCAGGAACCTCTCCATCAGTCTCCTTGGGGAGAGGGCTCCGGAGGGAGGTGGAGGGGAGGTTTCCCTCTCCTGCGCTCCCCACGGCACAGGGGCACGGCGTGGGGCCCTGGCACAGGCAGCAGGTGCATTTGCAGGAGCAGCGCTGCTGCTGGGGAACGCGCCAGGGCCGTGGGCCAGGCCGAGCTGGCAGCCGGCCCCGCTCCCCTCACAGCTAATTGCCACTGGCACGGGATCCCCGAGCCGGAGAGCGGCCACAGCCTCGCACAGCGCCCAGGGCAGGGTGGCATTAGCAGGGCACTGAGAGCTGCTACTGGAACCACAGCACAGCCGCAGTGCCCGGCACAGCCCAGCAGAGCCCTCCAGGGACCTCAGCCTACCAGTGACCCTGTCCTGTGGGCAGCGTCATCAGGGCGGCAGGAGAGAAGCTGAGGTATGATCAGCATACTCATTAATAGGTCATCAGGAGAGGGCAATTAATGAGCCACACACAGAAACAAATATGGCAGATATAAAACAACCAAATATCCCAGCAGCTGCTTTTCCCAACATTATTACAAAGATCATTTCCTGCACAGCATCTCTAAAGATTCTTGAACAGATTTCCTAGGAAATTGCAAGTAAATTATTGACCAAGTCTAACATCTAATATTTTTCTCCTGAATTTCACTACTATTTATAAGGGAAACAATTTCCAAAATTTTTTCATATGCAGGATCTGCACACGTCAATACGTCAGTATCTGTGTTTCAACATAGCAGTTAAGTGTTAAAGCATAGCACTCTAGAAAAGCAAGGAATCAGCCTGAAGACACTACAAATAATCTTCATTATTGAGCAAGTAGATATTACCAGAGCAGTTATCAGAGACTTGCAACCTTAGAGCAAGCATCAAGGTGCTGGCAGAACAAAACCAACATCAGCTCAAGGAAGGACAGAAGTATAATTAGCTCAAAGTTCTAAATAACTAATAGGAGGCTTCATAATTGAAAGCTTCCACTCATGATAATTTTTTCATGCGCAATTTAGGGATCTGTCACTGCAGTCAGCACAGCATTACGAAAGCACACTCTGGCATTGGGGTGTCCTTGTTTCACATTTACAAGGTTTACCAGTGAGAATCAGTGAGAAGCTTTCATGTCAAGAAAGGAATATGTCCAAATGTAAAGAAGAATTAATTAAAACTTTGGGGGATTAAAATAATTCCTTTAGTTATTACTTTTACACGCATTTTAGCCAACCAGCCCATATGCAGAAATGTGCAAATGCTACAAGGGAGGCATCTTTTTCTAACACATTCAGTGGACAACATAAAAATCAGATCACACTCTAAGTCTCCTCAAATTCACCTTTCTCATCAGTGCTGGAGCCTGATTTCTACTGCAGAATGAAAGAACATTTCTGCACCACATACACACTCAACTCCTACAACACTTCATATCCTATTGCTGATTATACCAAGATTTCTCATGTGGTTTTCTTTTCTGCTTACAATTACAGGCTAAGGGACAGTTTTAAAAACATTTAAATAGACATATCTACACGTCAATATAACTGAAAATTGAGACTAAGCACACCCTGCAAAACAGCACTTTGTATGAGGTACTAGACAGGTGTTTGCTGTTTACCTTCTGGGCACTGACAGCTGAATCCATTGATGTGGGATGAGCAGGTACCTCCATTCTGGCATGGCTGCTGGATGCAATGATCAATCTCTGACTGGCACAGCTCTCCAGTGTAACCTACAAAACAGCTCACAATATTCAGAAGATGGAGCAAAAACGAGGGTTTATCACTAAATGTAGTGCTCAGCCATCCAAACAGTACCATTACTTTTCTTGAATAAAATTAACCAATATAAGCAGTAGAATCCAGGACAGTCTTCTAATTTCTTATAAAATGAGATTTCTAATTAAAACGTATACTTCACTGGAGAAACATTTTAAAATAGCAGAATTCTAGAGACTACAGCAATTGTATTTTACCAACAGCAATATTCTGACATCACTAGTGAATTGGTGATAGGTGCTGGGTCCTCATCCGTACCCATATAACCAAAAAAATAATCTCATTTTGGAATGGTTTTCAAACGCAACTTGAATCTCAAGTCAATAATCTTTAGCAAGGCTTTAAACAGAGCTTGACACTAATGAATTATTTGGGCATATGCTGAATGACTGTCATTTGCTCCTACTTCTGGGCTTCAAAAAGAGTGTTTATTTTAAGTGGGAGCTGTGAAGAACTGCTCAGCACAGTTGTAAACTCTTCCAAATAAGCTTCTGTAAGTTCACAAGCTACAGATTGTGTGTACTGTACCATTTGACCATAAGTTTGCTTTGTTCCATATGTCTGATGTCTGTAACACATCCCCAAAAAATGAACAAACTTAAAATACAATCTAAATTATTCTACACTCCATACTTAAATTTCCTAACAAATATCACACATTCTCCTTTTCAAATTTTTATTTACCTTCAAGAAAATATCTTGGATGCATGACCAAAGAAAAAACGACATGCTACACACAGACATATCTTATTTTTTCACAAGGAGCCCTACAAAAAATTATAAATATCTTCCATAACGACCATGTTTAACTGAAGGGCTGGTGTTAAAGACTAGTAAGCTATGACCAGATGAACACTGCTATGAACAGGTATAGATGACGAAGACCCCAAAGTGAGACAGAGGACTCTGATGCAGGGGAGAAAAAGGAAAAAGAAGGGGAAATAAACCCTAAATCAAACAATTGGGGGGGGGACCCCCATGGTTTTATTTTTAATGCAATCAAAATTAAAATTTGCATGTCTTTTGGGCAGAGTAAGACCCATTAAATTTATGATGTCATCATAAAATGGCTGTCACAGATTATTAGAGTTGCTACAGCACTACCACAGAAAAGCATCTATAAGGCTTTCTGTGTACCTTCCACTTTTATATGCAATAGAGAGATAAATTATAAAACTATTCTCTGCAATGCAAAACCTGGAAAAAGAAAGTGCTGTATATTGTAAAATGATTCTATGAAATCACCTAAACTGGAGGGAAAAAGTGAGGTTTAAAGCCAGAAATATGGTCTCATATGGCAGGTCCTCTTGACTGTGTTGAAGCACTTGGAGGGAGGGATGTCAGCTTCACTCTGGAAAACCAGTGATTTTCTGTAATTCTAACTGGTCTCAAATTCACATAAACTGTACAAAACCAACAATGAAGTATTATAGAAGACTGCATCCACTGACTTCTTTCATCTATAGGCTTCACAGCCTTTCTAGTTCTCACCTTCAGCTGATTATTTTTATGAACTGTAACACAGTATGGAATATGGTTAACTCATTTAAACATTCTTCCATCTTTGAACTGCTACCAAGTTTGTGAAGGTTCAAAATTACCCTGGAATTCAACATGTATCCAAAAGAATGTGGCATGAAGGCAGAAATGATTGTGCTGCTCTGAATCTTGCTACAAGAATTGGACTTCCTGCAATTGTCATTACAGCTTTCAGGAAAACTCATCAGAGATAATATCTTATGACAGATTTATGAAAATAAATATGTTCTATCTTATTACCACCTATAGTGCATGTTTTGTCCATCTGAAAGAGAATATGATTCAGGAATAGCATCCCCAATATGTTGCAGGAACTAGAAATGCAGAGGTACTGAACAATCACCATAGAAGCGGGGAAAAAAGCAGTTTTTTGGTGAGACACCCATTAAGCATCATTACACCTCTGCATTTTGTGCTGATATTTAACTTCATAACACTTCTTTCTATCAGAATTTGGGAAATATGATCATATTCATATGCAAATGTTTCTGAAACTTGCATATGGAGACATGTAAGATAATTAAACTCTTATCTACAAATTTCGTTAATATTTTTCATATGAAATGAATATTTTTTAGAAATTCAAAGTTAAATGAAAACAGTTAGTTTTCCTGACTGGTTTATAGTGTGTGGACACAAATTTTGGTGGATAAAATAATTATGGGTAGAAACACAAACCACTGAAGGTTAACAATGATTGAGCCATTTGAGCGACATTAGACATTCGATATTAATAAAATTAAGAATTATTTTCAAAAAACAAAAAGTTAAACCTAAGCTTATGCGTGGTGGTCACAGAACACTTCTGAAAAAAAAAGTTATAAAGAAAAAGCTGATGCAAACTAAATTTTGCTCATGTGTTTTTAGTAGGTTAAATTCCATTAGTTATGATTAATTCCCTCATGATGTTAATGTTCAGATGTGTTCTTTCAATGGCATTTTTCACCAGTGAAGAACCATCCACTGCCCTCGTGCTGTTGTTGCATTCCCTGTCTGTTCTAGCATCTGAAGTTGCACAGTTCACTGCTCAGCAAAAAGATATGCATTGAATGTCAAGCAAAGCTGCATTATTCAAGGCATATTTCAAAACCTACCAGGCAGGCAGCTGCAGGTGAAATTGTTCCTGTCGTGTTTCTGTGCTACATCAGTGCAGGTTGCATTGTTCTGGCAAGGCTGGCTCTGACAGGCATCAAATTCTTCACACAGGGAACCCTTATATGCATCTTCACACTCACAAAAAAATGTTGCCTAAAAACAAACAGGATATGTATTTCACAATAAATTTTCAAAGATGATGCTTTCATTTAACACACTTCTCAACAAAGATGGTTTGGTTTTCCTGTTCATAACAACAGTAGTTGCCATCACATCAATACATCAACCAAACAAAGTTACTCTTTGAAATATTAAAGCCACGCCAATTCTTCAGCTCAAATTTTTAATGATGTTGGGTCATTTCATCTCGACAAGGAGGCTGGGATAAGATCCATGATATCTAAATCATTATGAATTTTTCTTCCATTCCAGAAATTAGATTTATAGGCAGAAATAACTGTCAGAATCAGTAATGTGCAGATTTACTGCAACAAAATCCTCCTACAGATATGCACGCTTTACATGACGGGCTCCCAGAGGCTCACTTCAGTTGTGCTTCAGCAGTAACACCCCCTTTCAATTTTGTAAAAATATGTCTTTTCTGAATGTATTCACTACCTTTTCCAACCTTTGCTGCTTAATAATAATCAAGACCACTACTCCCGTTAAAGGTTTAAAGTACTGACAGGAGGCATGATATGGCACATTTTTGTTGGAAATAAAATAGCTAAAATCAGATTTAAAAAATCTTCAGGTCACTAAGATTGTCAAGGAAATCTCCAAGAAAAGAAGCAAGGAAAGCTCTCTCATCTGTAGTACGCGTTTAGATGACATCTGAACCTTTGTTCATTAAACACTAGATGGCAACATCACTCACTCTCATCTGTTTGAAAGCCGGATCTTTAGTGCTGGAACGCAGCTGTCCCATGCACAAACATTGGAATGCAAAGTGCAGAACACGCATGGAACTAGAAACAAAGAGATGGGGGCTTCTATTTTTACTTGGTTTTGCTTCATATGAATAAACAGCTGTGACTTAAGTAGAAAATAATCATCTTCACATAAATAAAAAACTTCATTCAGTAAACTCCAGATTTCACTCTTCCTTACAAATAAGACACTGGTAGAGTTATACAAGAACAAATATGATACATCTTCAAAACTCAAAATGATGAGTATGTTATTTATCAGGAGTGCCAGAAGCCCTTCTTAAGTGTACAGTCTACACATGTTCTGGAATTTACCCAAGCCTCTTCACAAAAGAGCTCTGAATGTCTCACACATCACCAGTGACAGGTTTCCAAACAAGGCTGTAGTTCAACAGAAAGGAAAGACAGGCAAGCAAAACAGAGTCAAAATTATTGTACTTGCATAGCACAGTAACGATCTTTAAAGATAATTCACATGAGCTGTCTACAGAGACACAAGCAGCATGGCTCTGCCTGCACTAAAAGCTCATCATTACAAAGTGGGTATTAATACATTTAAACAATGCAACAATCAGTCATTGCTTCAACAATAATGATGAAATAGGAAGTTAAAAAAGAGTCAGATAATATATCTCTCTAAGAGTTTGATATAGGGATCAATTTACCATAAAGAGTAGTTAACAAAACGGGTTTTGAAACCTGCAAAAGAAAAGCATTGTACCACTTCAACCTGAAATGTCTAATGACAGATAACAGTTCTGAGAGGCTGACAAGTTATTCTATGGAGAAGATTAGGTTATCATCACTTACCCCAACTGATACTATTTTTTTTCCTGAATAGATAACATGTACTAGCATATTTGAGGAAAACTGAGTCAAGAAGCAGCTCCACGCTGCCACAATGCTAGAATTAATGGCACTTAGAACTCCAAAATGATCTACTACCAATCAAGAGATCATCTGTATATTTTACTTAAGTGAAAATCTATCATATGACTTTGGGTGGCAATAAAATAAATTTTTAAAATGATTTGCTATTATCCAACCTGCACCATATTATAAATATAGTTGGAATATACCTTTTTGCTATTCTAATTAAGCAGAGTAATAAATACTTTTTTTTACTATAGCAAAGAAGCTGTTAAGATGACCAGAACAAAAGTAGTGTCTACTCTCTCTTACTGAGAAGGACTTTCAGCATTTAGTACAACTCACAGTGAGTTACTATAATATTTGAGCAAAATGTTGTATGATAATTACATACTTCGGAGCATACTGTACTTAGGAAAATAAGTCCATATGCAGGACAGCATACCTTCAGGTATACATGAGGGGTTTTATAATCTGCCTTTTTACAGATTATTATCAAATGGATCTATTCCAAAGCTTCCAGCCCACACAGAAGACATAGAAACCATTGCTATTCAATTCAATATGTTATTTCTCAGTGCAGGCAGAGGCCAGATATTTTTGTGTAAATCTCATGGGTTCTAAATCTAGCAGTGAAAATTCATATTTACACAGTCAGCTCATCCATATTTTACATTGGAAAGCCAAAGTTATGGAACAGAGCAATCTGTGAGAGAAACAACCCCTCGTGTAAGCAAAATTGTGGCACTCACAATCAATGGATGGCCCAAGTTCACTTCAAAATCTGACTTGAAATCAGAAATTCACACCAGACAAAACTCTCCCCTTTGGGTTAACAGCAAAACTTTTCTCTTCCATCAACTGCTAACTGTTTTGAGGACAACTCATCCTGGTGTAAAGCTGAGTACGTGAATGTGAGACTGGTATTTAAATTGTGATGATGCCAAGACCAGTGTTACACTTCTGACACATTCCTGCTTCCCTGGGGACAAGTGGCAAGCATGGCAGCAAAACAGGTACAAAGTTCATACAAAGGAAGGAAAAGGCATCACTTGGGCTCAGCATCACCTCACTTCACAGAACTTCGCTCAAAGTGATGAATTTTATGTTCCTTTCAAAAGCAACAAGAACTGAAAACAAAACTTTGCATTATTTGTTTTTCATAACCACACTATAAAAAGCATCTAGCTGAATAGAATTCAAGTTATATATTAGCAAGGAATGAGTAAAACTGGCCAAGATTCCCAGGTTAGACCAGAATTCATTTTTTTATAGTTGTATGCACTCTGTACATAACAGTATGTCCCTGTGCTTATATCATTGCAGATTGTTAATTACATTTAAATTTCCCATTAGCCAGATGTGTTCCTACATTCTTTTACATTCTACTAGATTTGAAATAAAACTATGAAGGACATAAAACCCCAAAGACAACCATTAATCTTCTTGGCACTGGAAGCAATGACTACAGCCAGCAGAGCTCTGAGCTTGCCCATGGCATTAGGCCTTTTATTCATTCTTCTAAGAAGTTGCATCCTGCAAGACTAGATTGTGCAAAACAGAATGAATTATGGATAAAAACAAACAGCAAATCACAAAGGGCACATTTTAAATTTAAGGAAAATTAAAGTTTATGTTCTGCAAAAAGTGCATAGTGGGAAACAGACTCAATGGTTGTCATGTCAAGTGTGCAATTTTGGCAGCTGCTTGCTCCATCGTTAGGGAAATCATCAAGATATTTTAGGGCACATCTCACATAATTTGAGTTAAACAATGGCAAAAACATTCTACCTAATGAAATATGCACCTTCTATTTTTATCTTACGCAGGCCACGAAACAGTTTCCTGTCTGGAGCTCTCTGATGCACCTAATAGGCTAAAGGGCAAGGAAAGCTCACAGATTTAAAAATGCAGTACAGACAAAAAGACAACATGGCATTTTGATTCCCCCTGGAGTAGAAGGCTGGATATAAATTACCCACATTTTGGTTGATGTATTTGATGTTCTAGCAAGCTACCCCAGCCCAGCAGGCTATCTAGCACAGGTTTGATGGCATTTGAGAGGATCACTGGGAGCATTCCTCATTTGTTCAAGTTCTAGAAAATTCAGGAGCAGTTTGCAACAGCAAAAATAGAAGCAATTGCATTTCTGAAGTTAAAATTTTAACTTCAGAAATGCACGTAAAGACACATAAATATATTTTATCGTCATATAAGTATGTTTACATTAATTTTTATGTATTATTTTATATTTAGACATATTGAGAATCCTGCTAATTCAAGATATCTGACTGCCATTAATTGATAGATACTTTTCAGAAGTGGATTTGGACATGGTTCCTGCATCCCACAGCTTCAGCCACAGGGTCTTGGTCAACTACAGCCTAGTACATGTTACACAACAAACACTGCCTTAATAAATTTTCCTGTTATTAGGTTCAGAGAAAGAATAGTGGAAAGATATGAACAGTCCTAAATTTTTCTGTCCACTTGCCAGGGAAAACAACAGACTGCATGTGCACAAGGCGGGGCTCTTTGATCATTAACTGTTCTAGTTTTAACATATAAAGCTTCCAATGTCAAGATTACAGGTGGGAACATACAGATACTGGTTTATCTTTTTTTTGAGTTAGATAATTGCTTCTCTTTCTTGCTGTGAAGCCAATCTGTCTGTCTTTTTTAAAGAAAATTTTACTTTATTTGCCACATCTTAAAAGATTAATAATACATGGATAATTATTAGAGGCCATATATGCTTTTCCCTTAACACAGAAAAACATTAATTCTTCTGCACAGATACAGGAAGCAATTTATTTTTATTTTGTAACATGACATGCAACAAGAGAAAGAAATTAGAGTCATAAAATTGGACAAACAACATGAAAATATACAAGGCAATCAATCAAAAGCTTTACCTCTCAAATTGACAAAAACTGGAAAAAGACAATATTTTGATATGCTGTTATACATAGTAAACTTAACGTATTATTTATGTAAGTCAAATTCAAAATATTGAATTTATAAAATAAAAATTATAGATACAGTAAAGTACAAAAAATAAACTGGACTAGGAAATAGAACACCATATTTGAATGAATAATTTATTTGGATACCAGCCAGCTGGTATAGTAAAGTAGCATTAATTTCTAAATTCATCTTGCAATAATTATGTTCACACATTACCTCAAGCATTTTATAAAATTCATTTTTGAGAAATAAAACAGATAATTATTCCAGATGTTAGTACTGCCATGTATGTATAGATTACTGTGGCAATTTAATTATTGTTGTTACAATCCAAAACACCATTTTTCTATTAAACATGCTTATTGAGAATTTAAATCAGAAAATGGTAGCAGATGAACTCAAAGTGAATTCACTCAATTTGCCAATTTTTTTGTGCTCACAGCAGGCTCACAGCTGTTTATATTTACTCAACAGTTACTACTGCTTTTATCTCCCAAATGAGTATTAATAAAACCAAAGATTAAATATGCATATTTGTGCTGTAAATGACTTTTAATCCATGAAATAAAAAATAACATGTATAGAAGGTAATAGAGTATACAGCATCTAAATCCCAAAAGCCTAGTCTGGTTTAGTAAAAGCAGAATACAGACTGCAAATTTGACAGATTTGGTTCTTATTTTCTTATGTTGCGAGATCACACAAAATCCCCAGTGTGCAGTGGAATTGCCATTGTAATCCCTCAATGTAGTATTATGGAAAGGACAAAGCTGTACAGGAAAACTCGCAACCACTACCAAATCACTCCATTTTGTTTCTTCTCATAATTATGGTCAGGTACTTCCATTGCACTGGTCAGTCTATTCTGAGTGAGCAATTAAGATGTGGAGGAAGAAGTACTAGGTTAAAGCAGACCTAAAACCTAAGACAAGGTTGAAAACGTAACAAATCTGAGCACAATCTGGAGATTGGCGATCACAAGTGCCCACGCCGTGGTCCTCTTTTAAAGAAACTTCCTTCTACAGTGACAGTAAGATGCAGTACAAATTCCCTTACACCTGATGTGAACAATTGTTTTTATTGCCAGGGCGGGGTGTGAATCTTTGCATTTTGTATCTGTTATTTTCTTACTTCAAATGCTTGATTTTCAGGTATAGCAGATAAATATTGTTGTTATTTAGTAACATCTGTGAGCTTTCAAAGCCCGTTACACAGCTGCAAGGCATGCCCACACCAAGGACCAAGTACCATTTGCCCTGTGTTTAAATTATCATGGAATTGCCACATTACAGGAACGTCTTGATAAGCTGACCTTACCTCATCTGGCTTGGTGATGCATTTCCCTTTCCCTGAGCAGGGAAAGTTGTCTGAATGGCTTCCCACAGGCATGCAGGTACTCACTTTCACCACCACAGTCAAGCGTAGAGCCACAATGCACTTGGTAACTGAATCATTCAAGAAACCTTAAAAAAAAAAAAATTCTTGCTATATTACAAAATAGGCTGATACTGTTAATGCTCCGCAGCTAGACAAACAAAGAAAACTGATTTGAAATAAACTGTCAACCAAGAACAAAATTGCTCATACGTAATACAGACTTCTCTGAATGCAATGCAAGTAAATACAAATTAAAATACAGTTTGGAGACAAACCTCATTATATTGATTAACAAAAGGAAGGCAGGATGGTGAAACAGATCTACTTCCAGAGCTCAAACCTACTAGCATTTTTTAGGTTTCAAAATAAAATGGTTTTGCCTGCTACCTTTTGAAAAGTTAAAAAAAATATTTCTTTAATGACAAGGTACATTAAAATCAAATTTTGTGGAGAAATAAGTTTAAATGAATTCATAAAAGTTACTTTGGAGCTAAAAAGCACACAGATTCATTACACTGGTAAAAGATGGAGAGTCCCTTTGGCTCTGTTTTTATTAAGTTTGCAAGAATATACTTATACCACTTGACAGTATTTCTTTGTGTATTTGCAATGCAAGTATTATTGAATGTCTGATCCGATCTCTCTATAAGGTGATACAGCAGGTAGAGATGAACTAAACATAGGAACACTGGGCAAGGAAGAGGAAGATTCATGACTCTCTGGCTAGTACCTGTAATTGCATGGAATGAAAAAAATGGTTGGTTGGTAGCTATTAAAACACACTGGAGTATAACAATATCACTATCACACATATTCCTAACAGATTTATCTGAAAAATAAAAGGACAACAGGAAAGATAAAATGGGGCACATACACAGCCCATGACATACATGATAAAGTCAGAGTTCATGTCAAAATACACAGCCCCTGCTCCTGACCTTCACTTGTGCTTCAACTGCCTTGTTCCAGCACAGTGATAAGACTCCTGGACCACAGCCCTTCCATGTGTGGCATCAATTCACTGTTTTGTTTTCTTTGGGGAGAATAAAAGTGCGCTGACACAAAAAAAGTGGGTTTGTTATAGTGTATATACTGCATGCAGAATTTATGCATAAAAAACCACCATAAAAAAGAGATCCCTCCACAAACTGTCAAACTTTGACTTCACTATCCTTCATGTAGGTAGACTCCAAAGGGTCTAAGACTGTAGTACTGGAATGGAACATTGCAGGCACAGAACCATTCTATTGTTCTCCTTTTCTTTAGAAAATATAGAGAAAATTTAAGCAAATTTAAGCAAAAATTGATGGGTTTTTTTAAAACAAATATCCTTAATTTTAAAAAGAACAACACTAAATAGATGTAGTGTATGACACAGAATGTTTTTTCTTAGATTTTCCACTTCAAATTGCAAAATCCATTTACAGCCTAAGCCTCTAAGCAGCTTCAAAGATGCATTCCAGCTTCTTGCATTATAGACTGGAGATAGCACAACATTTAGTCAAGAGAAAAAAAATAGTAGAACAAAATATTTTTAATGAACAGGAACAAACAAAAGTTTCATGAAACAGAACTTCAAGTGAATTCTCTTTCAGAACAGCTGCTAAGCATTACTTACATTTTGCATATGGAAGTGTCAAGAATGACTAATTCTACAAATTCCACAGAAACTCATATGGAATACTTCCATTCTTTGTTCTTCATTTTTAGATTTAGCTGCATTTTTAGATTAGCTGCATCCCTTTGGCTATTAGTTGTCTATGATCCCTAAACCCTACCTTCAAACAGGAAAAATCTGATGTCCAACATAGATGCCATTGGCTCCAGTGCAGCCTCTACAAGTTAGCTGAATATTCTAAAGGATCAGATTTAAAAAAAAAAAAAAATGTACTGGATATAGTTCCAAATGTCTAATGGTCTGTTTTGGCTAGGGAAGATTATTGTAATCTGATGACCTCTTCAAAGCAAGCCAATTTATTCTGGCCTCAATACAGACCCCATTTCTACCCATCTGTTCAAAGATGCAGCCAGAATTTTTCTTTAACAATTGAATGCGATTGTCACTGGCAGTCATGCAATTATATGTGAATGCTTGGAAGAATGTGGTATTTAGAAAATGTCTTTGGGTTCACATTTCCTTGTCTGAAGCAGATTGTTACATATTCTTCAGGACAGTTCCCTAAAGAAATATTAAATCAACCTTCTTTGTACTTGGAATCTTGTTACTATTTTGGTATCAAAAGCCTTTAGGCAAACCACTGAAAAAATCATTATTCTCTCTGGAATGCCACACATTTTCCTGCAATTTCTAATTATCTCACCTAATTTGTAAATACTAGAAAAATACAAACATGGGTATTTATTTTCACTCTATAGAAGTTGCATACAATTTTCTGAGATCCTAGGTTTTAAGGCTAAAAGAAGCTTGTCTGACCATCTAAATATAACACCCTGCTTAACTCAGGTCATAGCACTTCAATTAATTCCTTCCCCAATTCCCATAACAGCAACTGAACTAGAGTGAGTTTTAAGTTCTATTTTTAACTTCTAGATAGGAGAATAATTTCAGAACCATATTTACAGCTACCTTCATCTCAGGTCTGGAGAAAAAATATTACAGCAATTTATACCAAAAGGTAATTTTGTTCAGTTCAACCTTGCTGGTTTTCTAAAGCCAGTTAAAACACAATGGCATCAAAGATTTTTAGTTGCACGATTCAGGGTTGAGTTATTTACAGTAATATTACGGAAACAATTCTCAAGCCTAATATATCATAATGTGACGTGAGTAGTCATTTAGATTGCAGAGGAGGCATTTTCAAGCTTTGTGCACACACATTTGATTGTCTGGGAAATGCCTGCACCATTTCCTTGGCAGAATGCATGGTGAAATACACTACAGCTCATTCCACCCTGGTGTTCCACACACGAACATCTGGGAGCACAAAGTATGGATGCTCCTGTTTCACTCACATCAAGAAAGT
The DNA here is from genome assembly GCA_013397865.1 of Struthidea cinerea. Lineage (NCBI taxonomy): Eukaryota > Metazoa > Chordata > Aves > Passeriformes > Corcoracidae > Struthidea > Struthidea cinerea. Next base: position 4,920,770 of record VZTI01003805.1, read on the forward strand.
TAAGAATGATAAATAAGGAATGAAGCCAAACTAAAAGATGACAGGTGTCATAATTATGTCCAGATAGTTTCAGAAGATCACATCATGCTCAAACATTAATTGAGTGTATGCTTTCTAGACTACGCAAACTGGTTTGCTTCCTTCACAAGCCCCATTTCTGAGCAATACCCTCCTTCTAAGCACAGCAGTCTGAGGTCAGCAAGCTGGTCCACAGCGGACAGCCAAAATAGGGAAGACTGAAGCTAATAAACCACCAAGAACATTATCATATTGCTCATAATGGTAAGGAAAGGCAAAACACTTCACTATAAATCATTCACTAACTCTTGGTATGCACCCAACATGCTCTGACACACACCAACGCCTTTTGCATTTGGCTCAAATGTATTTCTCTGTATTCTACACAGTGAATACATGTATTCCGAAGATATTCACCTTTGGTTGAAACGATAGATTGTCCTTTTAGTTCCAGTTCACAGAAGTTTAGGTCTTTGAGTTCACCTAAAGGTTTCTTGGATGAGTGAGAATGACTGCCAAGGGGATTGGGCACTCACTCACGATGAAGTATCAGTCCTCGAGTTTTCAACTTATTTTTAGCCTGGTTTCCCAAGGAAATGAGACAGCAGTGGGATGTCTATCAGTTTCCATCTGTTCTCTTTTTCTCTCTCAACACTTTCCCACACCAAAAGCTTTTGGGGTCAGTAGCCAACTTCAACATTTTGCAAAGCAGTGAAGTTCTCAAAGACACTAAGGGCTTACAGCTTCCCTGCACAGTAAGCAGCCCTGGCACCAAGGACATTGGTAAGTCAAGATGGTAGGAAAACTAAAAATGGCCCCAGAATAAGGTGATGTAAATTCTCCACCCCATCCCCCATGTACAGTAGAGTCAGCTATTCATTATTTGGAGAATGGAAAACTGAGATATAGTTAAATGGAAGAAAAACAGACAGCATCAGTCCTTCAGGATCAAAGCAGCAGTACTTGGTGTGCCTGCACCATATCTTCCGTTCTTGTCATGCAGTAACATAGCGAAGCTATGCTACCTCCAGATCAGATTTCAGCTTCTAGAAACAACACTGCTGTTATCAGAGCATACTGAGCATAGTTTATAAGACTCAGTGGTCCGGCATAGAAGCTATGTAAGTGTATCTGATACTTCATCTACAGATGATGGACAGTCATAGAATTAACCTAAAGTGTAAAAGAGTCAAGAGGAATTTTCTGTTTGACCACATCTCCCCCACCACAAGAGAAAACGTTATCCAGCAAGCTAAACAAGAGTGGTCAATATACTCAACCTCTTCTTTTGTGGCCACTGAGCTTTGCAGACATAAGAATACTTTAAAGAAAGGAAGCTAGGAAAGAAAGAGAACTACATTTTGATTACAGTACCCACCAGGGGAAAAAAAAAAAAAGAAATAGGGATACCTGAATTCTAGTTCTTCCTCCTAAAATGTTTTATGTCCAGATTTTATCCAAAGATTATTTCATGTCCATGCATCATGTGATATAGCTAACATTCAATACCATGAAAATTACTATGAAAACAGAGGTCTGTACTAATCTCCACCATGCTTCAGTGCCTTTTTGGATCTAAGCATTTAGTTGGAAATTTACTTGAACTGTATGAAACAATTCCCCTCTGTTATGGCACTGCATGTATCAGAATCTCAAATAGTTTTTCATCTAGCAAATCTAAGCCAGCTCAATCCTTCTCTTGTTCATACAAGTCATGTTCAACTCATTTTAGAGACCTAACAAATGAAAAAACATAACAAGATTGTTGGAATCCAGAATGCAGAGAATATCTCTCTGCCTGTTTTGAAGGATTCTACCCCCCTGGACAACACTGTCTTTGACCTTCGCCCATGGAGAAAATTACCTGCCCTTTGGGAAGAGTTGGAATCTACACTGGTGGGAACTAGATGATAGAATGTTATGTAAGATCATCACAAGGTGAAAATTTAGGGTCTTTGGGCTTGTTAATATAGTAAATAGATAAAAGTAAGAAACTTCAAAATGGAGGATTGTTGTTGTTCTCTAGGCTTCTTGTTCCTTCTTCTATTCCTCCATATTCTGCAGTAGAAGTAGTTTAAGGTGATTGGATAGAAAAAGTCCGCAGTTCCGGTGTACGTGACAAAGTGATTTATTGAACATTGGTGGAAATGTGAAAATATCTTTCGTTTTACTTTTTAATTGGATAATTTACCTTTAAAAAGACTGTCTCATCTTGATAGTGCGGACTTCTTCCTGCATTCTCTGCCCGGCTAACTCAGCAGAGAAAGTGACTCCTTTTCTCTGATAAGACTTAATAAACAACTATCTGAAAGCAGAAGTTTGAAGAAGTCTCCGTTCGTCTCCTGAATTCCTGGCAAAGACGCTAAACCTCTCCCCCATCAGGGGAGACATTAATTAAAGCACAGAATGTGTCAAAGATGTTCTCATGATGCAGTTAATTGTGAAAATTTACCTTTACATGTTGCTGTAGTAAAGGCCTGCTTTTGATTTACAAAGGGACAAAACACTTATCCCCTTTTCCATGACAGGGTCATCAAGGCCTATCATTAAGGCCTACCTTCAGGACCCTGACACCAATACTGTTGGAAAGAATATGGAAAGTGGGTCAGGAATACTTTCCTAGTTTACCTCAGGATGATTATCATACATAAGAAAAAGAGAAGTGAGAAACAGGTAATCAGTGCCATTTACAATCTTTGATGCAGTACATCAGTGCCATCAGCACCATACAGAACATCTGAGATCACTCTCTAATGATGCCGCTAGGCAACATAGCATCTGGGGATACAAAAATACAGCTGCAATAGCAAAATTGCTATTTTGTCCACAAATAGCTCTATTTATAGGTGGCACAACTCTCCCAAATTCTATATAGATCAGTATGCTTACTGTGCTTTATTCACAGAAGCCTTGGTCAGATACTGCTTTTGAAAGTATATATAGATTTTAATGAGAATCAGTTCAAGAACTGTTTCAAATATTTTATTTTTCAAAAACTCACATGAAATGGCAATTTAAAGATTTTTTTTTTTCCTGGGAAGTGACTGAAAACCTTCTCATTGCATTCACTGTCTTCTCCAAATTGTTATCACAGTCACAACCAGTTTTTAGATAGATATGCTTTCTTCCTTGGCTACCAACAATGAAAACAGCCTGGGCTCCTAAAATCAAACATACACTTTCTTCTCGTGCATAATCACTTAAAGGTAAGAGTGCTGCTGCTTAAGTTAACATCCTCAGTAACAATACTAAAGTTCTACCAGAAGCAGATTGACAATGAGTGTTACACTGGTGTAAGAGAAAGCAAAATTTGGGTGTCAGAAGATTATTACCAAAACTTTGGGAAGAAACAGCACACAGCGTGGCTTTCAAGCTGGAGTTCAGTTTTGCAGGACTGGTAGTTAAAATATATTTATGAACTGAGCAAACCACTTGAATTCACTTAGTGTAGAAAAATCCCACGTTCCATGACATTTCCTCTATAACAAATGTCAATTCCTGAATTTCACTGTTACTTAAACAATTACCCAACTTAATAGCCTGACTGGACCAAAAGCCATGACAGAACTATGAACCAGTGAGCTAGCAAGAGTACACTTACTCTTACTAAGCCACTTGCATACAGCTTATTAAGGAGCTGTGGCAGCAGCTTAAAGTGTGACCTTCTCCCACAGCTTCAAGGACTCTGCTTGCGGTCCAAAGTAATGGTGAAAGCCCAGCAAAGGGTGACAAGACTATTCTTCCAAAAGATTTCCTCTATCACAATTTCCCAATATACCTTTATTTGTCAGCATTTCAGCCACGTTGCCAAGCTGGCAGAGAACTATTTTGGACCCAAATGTAGACCACCAGAATCTCTGATTCCACACTTCACAAATGCAGTTAAATGTGGTGGAATACCAATGACGTAGCTGGGACTGCACTAAGGGGAGCTGCAGAAGATGAGATGGCAAGGTTGGCTAGGATATATCTGTAGTGACTGGTTCAACTTAGAGGCTCTATGAGTGGCTACCCCACTTTTAAATACACGTTACAGTATGTTACACTACTAGCTGAAGATCTCAAAGCATTTTACAAGCATTATTAAAATGTGTCTCACACTGGCACAGTGCATAATGTACCAGTTATGCACTGGTATCTGTATTTCACAGATCAGGTTAAGCAGTCTGTCCAAGATCGTATCATGCAAACAACCATGTGATCGACTTAAAATAAATATCTTGATTGTGAATTGGTCACAGAAGTCATATTTGAAGGATGAGGAATCTTAAAGAAACAAACTAAAGGTATTTCACCAAACATCACAAATTTGAGCAGATGAACATCCAAAGACAGACTAGAAAAATAATTTCCCAGTGTTACTAACTAGAAATAGCAGTGAATAAAAATTAATTTTGAATAATTTGCTGATTAATTAAAGATTAAAGAATAAAAACTATTTAAATGCTAGCTTAAAACATAATACAATGTATGAAAATAGTAACTAGTCTGATGTTTACATCTATTTATATGTGAGACAAGGTACATGCAGCTTGATCATAAAGGACAGGATATTTATTTTATCATACTTATAAAGATATCCTTTCTTTAGGCTAACAGCATTCTTCAGAATGGTTTGCATTTCAGCTGAATTCTTCCCTTTTTTGCCTTACAAGGCCATCTTTTAAAACAAATCATTGAAATTAACACTCCACTGCGCTTTTCTTGCTGTTTCACACTTTGCTGCTGCTGCTATTGTTTACCAAAAGGCCATTTTCTGCAAGGTTAGCTCTTGTGCCCAGAACCCCAGGGAAATGTTCAGTTGAGTACAATGCTCAAATCTGTAGACAATAGGGCCCTTCCAGGCAAATTACACACTTAAAAATGAGAACCCCACTAACTGGAGCAGTTGTCACCAAACCCCCGCCAGCGAGGCTGCCTTGCACAAAAGGAGCGGAACAGTCACGCACACAGACAGAGGTTCTGCACATCAGCTGGGCACAAGCACGGCCTCAACACTCCAACCATGGCATGTGCAGGGCACGGAGATTTAATTTGGTCCAGAGTGAAAGAGGGTTAAGTTAAATGATGGCACATATACCATGGACTAGGAGCTCACACAGATGCTCAGCTGACACATGGCAACTTGTTAAAGCTAGAGTAACTTGATTACCTGGCTTTCAGTGAATTCAATTCACACATCTCCTATTATGAAATAAAAGTGTCCTATTTAATTTTTTGCTTAAGTGAAAACAATTTCAAGATGCAGTAAACTGCTTTCTTTAGACAGAAATGTGTGCTTATTTCAGAGGCCTGTACACAACACAAAACACATCTCAAAGCCCCAGCTACAACTGGCCTCCTAATCTGAAATTCTATTGCCAGACAAAAAGAGTTTAAAAAGACCAACTCATTTCAAAATATCTCTCTAGATTATTTATGTTTCACAAAGTATTTTTTACACTGTTTCATTTTGCCTATTCAATATAGCTGCAGTCATACTGATGGAGACAACTCTTTATGCATGATGAGGTCTTGCACGGAGACTTGTTAAATAACCAAAGAACAACAGAAGAGTAAATAACTGCTCAAGGCAGAGTTAGAAAAGAAAATACTTTCTTGCATTTGAAAGATAGGACAGCATTTTGGATTGGAAAATATTATCCTTCCTGACACAGAACCATATGGCTCCCACACTTATTAAAAAGCAACAGGTATCTTGTGCTTGAGAAGCCAAGCATTAATTTTCCTTCTTAAGCCAAACCTCAAAAGTTTCATGGATTTCAAGCAAGCTGCCTTAGAGGTGTTGGCATTTGCATGGCATCAGTACTCTTCATCTCACCATAAAGATGCTAGAGCACCTATTTTCAAGTGAGTTTGTACAGCTACCAATTTTATTTAAGGAAATATTTATGAAATACTTGATAAGTATAGTTTAAAGCAGCTAATTATATTGTATTGATCTAAAAGGCTGGGCATCTTGGAGAAAACCAGATGACACGCCAAATAATGTCAACTGACAAGTGTAAGTCAGTTTTTGTTTGCTGAGATGAAAATAAGCATTATAATTTAAAGATTGTGCTGGAGGATTTCTTTTCTGTTCAGATAAAAATATTAATTCATATTAAATGTTAAACCTCCTACCTTATTATCTGCAAGGTCTTATCTGAGAAATAGAAATTTTGCTTATAAATGTCTTCCTTTGATTTTATAAGCAGACAATAAGCTAAAAAGCTAATGTAGCAATATCTCATGAAAGCTGCTTTTTAAGCAGCATCTTTACTTTCCTTTTAAGCAGCTGCTTAGCAGCACCGTGGAAGTGCTAAATAAAGCACAAAGTCCAAAAGCAAGTAGTTTCAAGCTATTTACAAGCATTTTTTTTACAATTAGATATTTACAAACTTTTATATCATATTACCTATGGGGAAATGGAGGCAAAATAATAATGCCCAACTGTTTGTTTTACTGTTATTCTGAAAGAGCTCCCATCATTACTGCTTCAGCTCTGGGCACACCGAGGCAGAAAAGCAATTTTTCCAACATTTTATCATGAAAGCTGATGAGAAGCGGATTTTTTTTCAACAGAAATAATATCCTAACAGCCATGATAAAGATCTGAAAACATAATTTCATTTTTTAGTGTTGTTAGGAGAAAGAAAGGAAATAGGTTGCACACATGCAGAGTCGGCACGGCCAGCTCCACCTTCTACATTATGCCCAAAACCCCCAAATAAACACTTCCTAAAACTAAGTAAGAATCATACAATAATAATACAATATGCAGTTTTGTATTGGTATGAAAAGGAAAATGGCATGAAGCTGTGTCAGGGGAGGTTTAGGTTGGATATTAGGAAAAGATTTATCACCCAGAGGGTGTCTGGGCACAGAACAGGCTCCCCAAGGCAGTGGTCACAGCACCAAGGCTGACAGAGTTCAAGAAGTGTTTGGACAATGCTCTCATGCACAGGGTGGGATTTCTGGGATGTCCTGTGCAGGGCCTGGAGTTGGACTTGATGGTCCCGAGGGGCCACTTCCAACTCAGGATATTCTATGATTCTATGAATTATTACTCAATCTCCAAATTCATTTTTAAAAAGGCTATGGTTGTTTTGTGTCCTGGCTGCTAACTGGATTGTTAAATATGATCTGCTATCTGTACAGCCACACAGGTGTATCTATACCAGTTTTCCAAGCAGACTGGAAACTGTGTGAAATTAGACCTGCCTGACTGCAAGTCCACCAGCCACAGGTGTATCTTTGGATACACCTGAAGCACAGAACTGTTGCCTTAGTAAGCAGGTATATTAATTTAGCGCCAGGATAAATTAACAGACTCGTACAGAAACAGATGGTGTACAATCACTGTAAAATTTCTAAAATGTGAGCATTAAAAAAATATATTTTAATGCTTTTATTATACAGGTTTGTTTTTTTCAGTATTTTGACAGCACCCTATGTTCTCAAAATTTATGTTCCAGTTCTCAGTCAGAGTATGATAGCATGCTTGGATAAAAGAGATGCATGTAACAAATCATAAAGGATTTTTGTGGAAGATGCCACACAAGCTGAGAATGCCCTTCAAAGCCCTTTAAAGGCCTTTTTTATTTTTTAAAGAAAAATGTTAATGCATCATTTTTCTCAAGACAGCTATTATTTAATCAATTCAGTAAATCTTCTGCATTTGCAACAATCTTGTATAGAAAAATATATACACACTCCAAAATCCAGTATATTATTCCCTGAAAGATAGAAGTGCACATTGCTGGGTAGATTAGATTCCCCCCAAAATACATAACAACCAGCACTTTTAACTCACCCCAGAGATCCTTAGCTGTAACCTATTAACATTCATGAGAAGTTCTGAAAGACTCCTGCACCAACTGATGGTGCATCAGGGAACTCTTATCTCATTTTTTCAGACTTGTAAAATGTATTTCATCTGATTTCAATTTTTCAAGATATATTGCAATGGAGAATAGGTGTGTGACTCTAACAATGCAAAGTTTTGCAATTAACTCATTTTCAAATGTTCTAGTACCATTACTGCCAGCATGAATATATGAAGATCCAATAATAAAACAAATACTGATGAGACATTTTATAAATATAAACAGTTGATGCAGAAATCACTCCACTTCAAAGAACATTGGGACAAAGAGTACGAATCTGTAAGTCTAATTAATGGAAAGTCTGCCTTTCACTTCAATAATGTTTTAAATGTTGAACCCTTAATTGTCATCTCTTATTTAAAGACATTATTAAATCCCTCCTGCTACCCTTTCTCACTATCTCTTTGGCCAATCTTGATGCCCACACACAGCTCTCCACAGAATAGATATTTTTCTCTAGAGATGTTAAAAACATTTCCTGTTCAGAAATGCCCTCAATTAAATACCTTTTTTTAAAATCTAGGTTTCAAAAGAAACATTGTTGTTGCAAAATGCAAGCAGAGATGAACAGCTCACCTGGCTTGTCCAACAGACCAACCACCTCGTGACCACCTCTGTCTAGCAGTGACCTTGCATTAAAAGCCACCAGTCCCTTGGGATGTGCCATGTGGTTCATCCTACTCCTAATCCACACAGCTCACTTTCTCACTTCAAAGCCTGAACCCAGTGGCTAATAAGTACACTTTCTAATAAAACATAACTAATTATTTTAGAGGACTGGCACATGTGTAGTAGCAAATCTTACAGAGAAACTCTTTAAAAATACTCTGAGAAAAGCATGGAAGGAACATGTTACAGAAGGCACAAGGCAGTCTTCTGCGGGCTGCAGGTGGGTTAATGCTGTAATTGAACCACATAATCATGCTGCATAATCACAGCACCATAACTCTGTCCCTGCACTGCAAGAGACTGTTTGCAGATGCAGCAGCCATTTTATAAACCCCATTACAGAACACAGAGTGCTCTTTTTGGGTTAGTTGTGCTACACTCTCCCCCTTCATTCTCACACAGTGCAGGTACTGTCTCTGGGGTGAACAGCTCTGTGCTGACAGGGGCTATTTTTAGACCTCAGAAACAGCATTCTTCCCAACCTCTAGACACTGTGCCCCGAACCACAGAATCAGCAAATCAGCACATTACTGCTGACTTCTGAGTCTTTTCAATCTTGTCTAAACAACTTTAAACTTGTGTCACCACAAGCTAACACAAAACAAATAATAGTTCCCTAAATGTTTTATCTTTGACATAAATAACTTATTCAGAAAGATTTGCAAGAGGCAAATAAAGTACCTTGCTGAGTAACAAAACTTGGAAGCAACACAGTGAGAAATGACTCAAAAAGGATGTAGATCAAAAAGACATACACACAAGAAAAGTCGAACCAAAAAAACCCACTCAGATCTTCCTCATTTTTCTTTTACAGTTCTAATTAGAAATTTTTTACAAGATTAAAAAAAAGCCCTTGTACAAAATTCACCAATTAAGAAACCTTTAAAATCTCCTTTGAATAAACAGAAAAAGAGTAGGGGAAGGAGAAGGAAATTATATAAAGTAAATGTATTGACTGACATGGTCCACAGCCTTACTGTGTGACACTGCTTACAGCAGCCTACAGCATCTTGTGATCTCCTCATATCATTCTAGCTTAAATATCATCAATAAAAGCACTGGCAACATTATTGCATTTTTATATAAAATCACCCACTTTAACTTATTGTACTTTAGAATAAGCTTGTCATGTACATCAAGAAACATGGAAATTTGTCTATAAGAAAAACTTTATTCAAGTGACTTATTGAAAGCTAAATTATTAAAAACTTTTGAGGCATGTCAAATTGACAGATGTCTTCCATATATCTGGATCAAACCTGAAGTAAAGATCAAATTATTTTTCTATAAACCTTGGCAGAATTATGGATTTCAGTTGAGTGAAGATAAAATTCATTTACACACCAAATAACTGAGTTACTTTTTACACACCAAATAACTGAGTTACTTTTTAAGTTTTACACCCAAGACTTACACTTCATTGGACAAAAACTGATGATGGGAAGTAAGCAGAAGATTTCCATACAACTGAGAAGGAAATTCAGAGGCTCTCAAACTAAAAAATTCATGCCTTAGTCTCAGCAGCTGGAAAATTTTACCAAGAGTTTCCCTGTCAGGAAATTAAAAAGAAAGACCAAAGAAAGTATCGAAAACCACATGGAAGTAAAGCAAGAGGTCTCAGAAAACTTGTACTGCATGAAATAAACCATTTTTATGAACTCAACCTCATCTTATATTCATCAAGGAAAAGGTACATTTTCACCTCATGTTATCCAGCACACAACAAAAAATTCAAAGAATCCCAGTGACAGAAATTCAGCTACAGAGTCGGAGAAGACAAACTATGAAAGAATAACACAACACACATTTTAGTTATCTAAATTAATAGCCTGTGCTGTATGGCTTGTACAGTCAAGCGGAGCCTCCACAGAGCAACTTGGGCCCTCTACTTAGGAGCTTAGACCAAGCTGTGCCTTTAGGCATTTTCACCACTGCATAAAAGCCACCAATTATCCTGTCTTCAAGATACCTTTATCATACATTAACTACCACAAAGCAAATGCAAAAATTTATTCCAGAGACATGAGAGGATGGCTTTAACTCTGATAAATTAAATGCAAAACTAGACTAAAGGAGAAAAAAAAGTCTAAAACTAAGCATCTTAGAAGGAATAATAATATTATAAAAAGAAACTGGAAAATTATTTGAAGAAAATAAACATCACCAAAAGAAACCTCTGATGATAAGAATGAAATTATTCTACTAACAACCTTCAAGCAGTATCTGTGAAAAGTGATAGCTCAAAAAGGAGAGAACAAGGTACTACTTCTGCATTTGGGGATTTTCTGTATTAGCTATACACTTGGAATTTGTTTCAGTGTTTCTACATCAGAATGTTTTAAATTTTATTAAAATTAAATATATATTTATTTAATTATTATTAATATATATAAATATATATTTATTTAATATTTATTATTAAAATATATATTTATATTATTATATATAAATATATAATAAATTTACCATTTATTAGCATGGTAAGTTTTCAAATAACAATTGCGGCAGCTTATAGTTCCTTAAAAAATATACAGCATTTCAAGCAGATAAAAATAAGTGCTTTTATTACAATGACTTTGGTTTCATGTCATTGGTATAATAAAACATCTGCCCAGAAATCTCAATTTAATTAAGTCTATTGTGTCTATGCACAAATATGGCATTAAATCTGTATTATTTCCCATACCCTTAAAAATAACATATCAGCCTATTTTCATTATACTCCTTCCACAAAGATGCTTAACATTTAATTGCCAAGTGAAACAAATAGTGTATTTCTAAGGTTCCATATTCACAGAGACAACACTAGAAGATAAAGAAGTAGTGCAATTAAACAGTGTTAAAATATAATAGGAAATCTGATTTTCTAATATATTTTTTCAATTTTCCTGTGTACAGGATTAAGCTTCTTCACAAAGCATCCCACAATACCTGACAAAGAAACACCTCAAGCATCCAAATATATACTGCAGCATTTACCAAAAGCTTATTAAAATAGAACATATAAAAATAACTTGCATCACCTCAAGTACATATCAGACAAAAATGACCACGTAGATTTTAAAGTGAATGGTGACAACTGTGGAAGAATTTAGTGTAGCTCTTGTCTGGTTTGAATGAACAAATGTCTGAAACAGGGTCCTAATATCCCAGCAGGATCTTTCAGCACTTTAAGGAATTAGTTGTTTGTTCCTCTAAACGCTGAGTAAACCATCAGCTGTCACCTAGAGGTGATGGACAGAAAGTCAGCATGTTACTCACCAATAAAGTAGTTGTTTCCTAATGCCAGCATTTCTTCAGAAAGTACAAGTCCACCCAGTGCCTGGAGAAGAGTGACACTTCTGCCGTCAATAAGTGAACACTGTTTAAATCCAGTGCTTGTGACCTTCCATAGCAGGATGAGAGAAGCAGTAGCATCTTGCCTTATTCTAAGAAAAGAAATTATGAGAATATTTACACTGAGGGAAATTGGTGTTATTAGGAAGTACATCACTCTAGAACTGAAGCTTAACAAAGATGGGAAACTTAAATCTAGCAAGTATGGAATCAGGAAAAATACTGAATGTTTTTAGCATGCCCACAAAATTTACAAATGCTTCAATTGTAAGATTTGCATAATAGTTTATGTAATACCGGATTAAATCATACAGAGTCCTGATTTCCGATAATTGAAGGTGTCACCATCTTAATGCCCAAGAAGTTTTACATAAATATCACATAATAGTAAAGGATCCTTATTCAGTCTTTGCATTTATGCCTTTTCGAGTAGTACCTCCATCCTACATCTACAATGCCATCATTTTCTGCAGCTGAAGTACATCCAGCCCTGTTGTTTACTGAAGAACATTCAATGTTCGCTCAATACCAGGAGACAGATCCTGGTAGAAATCCTCATTTGTTTGACACACCAGATCGAAGATTCAGGACAGTTTATTCTTGTAAATCAAATGAGTCACGTAATGCTCCCAAGGTCACTGAGCCCACGGTGCCTTCCTGAATATTGACAGATTGGATATAGAGTCTACTAGTGCATACACACTGTCGGCTCCATTAGGGAGCACTGGAAACCATGCCAGTCTTTGTCCTTGCAGGGCAATTTTTTTCCTCCTCACCTCCATAAAGAAACAATAAAAATCTGTCATATTGCTGGCACGGTCCCAAATATTTGCATTAAATTCCTATGAAGGAATCCCAAAAAAATTTGAACAATCCTCCAAAAATTCAAACACAACTGCATCCAACTGCTAAGAACTGGTACTTCTCTCCTGCTGAAAACAGACCTCCAAATACATACAGATGAAGCTCTGTTCCACAATTTCCTGTACTGAAATTGTTTCAATCCTACTAAAAACACAAGGCAGTTTATCCCCAGTCACTTGTTACTTGACTTCAAAACAAGAAAAGCAAACTTTTGTAATTATGTGTGACAGAAGCTGAAAAAATGTTGCAACTAGACATCATAAGTAGTAAATTTTAACACTATTTTGCACCCTCTTTAAGAACAAGCCCAACTGCTATTCCAAAAGCTGACTGTCTCACTTTTAGAACAAGATAGCAACTAGTTTCACAATTTAGGTCTCATCTGACAATCAAAACAAAATCAACTTATTAAACTGAAATTATTTTCCTTTCACAAATAGCCATTAAACCAGATATGTTACTTGGGCCTTTAAGATAGTAAATAAAATGAAATAAAAATAGATCTTGACTTGCATTAATCTACCCAGGTATAAAACACTACTAAATATATACAGTGTAAAAATGATCAAAACTGACTGTGTACTCTGCAACCTCCTTTAAAACAGGGTTTCTCCATCAAGGCTCTTAAATAGAACTTTAGAATCCACAATGCCAGCTTTTTCCTGATTCCAAGAAAAGACACTTGTTTGCTTTCAGATTCCACCCAGCCAGGGCATCCACACTCCCAGATCTCTTCCTGAGGCTTAAGGCTCATGAATGAGCACAATTCAAAACCCCGTGGGAGGGCCCCCATGTTTAACAGTTACTGCTCCAAACTGTCTGCAGCTTGTCTGCTTGCATCACTTTGTTTTTTCCTGTGAGCATGGCCTTTTTTAACAGAAACATGGGATTCTGAAAGATAAGATGACAGTATGAGAAAAGTAGGCTATTTTGGGAAAATATAAGTCTAAAACTGCAGCAAAGCTGTGAGCCAGAGAACTACGTTGGCAGATTTTTTTTTGAAATAAAGTTTCCAATAAGAAAATGCCTCATCCCATCTGACAGAATCAGATCTTTCTAGGAAGTCAGGTTCCGTTAATTAAATGTAACAAAGCAAGTATTTGATCCAAAAAGCATGAATTTGAAAAGTGAATAACAGAATAAATTCAAATTTTTGAGAAACGTGTTTTTTAGGACATACATAAAGATTTCACAGCTGATGATGACACCCAAAGCAATGACCCAGAAATCAAATACAAATCCACAAAATACAAGCATGTATATAATCAACAATAACTTTCTATGAGCAAGTTCATCTTGAGATTAAAGGGGGAAAAAGTGTTCACTGCATGAAGTAGAAAGGAAATGTCATATCATCTCCAAACTGACATCTTCAACACATCTGCTCTAATTTCTAATGCATTATGATAGCCCAGAGACAGCTTACATGCTTACGTCTTTCTAAAACATTAAATATGTGGGAGAAATTATGCCAAGCAAAGAGCTGTCATGGCTCTGCTACATGCTTGAAGTCTGTCTGAATTCTCTCATAGTCTTTTAGTCATTTGACAAATCTGCCTATCTGAAAAACCGTTGTCTAAAATATCCAGTCAAATGAAAATAAAAGTGTTTTTATATTTCATCAAATATAACAATATTCTCACTTTATTGATGTATTCTGTGGAACTTCAAAGGAGATAAGCCGGCCTCCAGCAGAAGTATTGGAACTGGCATTTCCACAAGCCACATCTGGGATTATCTGAAAATAAAAATAGCTTTATTTAACAATAAACCATAAAATTTGACCAAAGAAAACATGAAAGATTTTTTTTTACAAATGACACTAATTGTTCAGCAGTCATCCTCTAAAAATCCTCAGGAACATTCACTGAAACCTTTACGCTGCCAACAAAGGTGCTGAAAATTCATATAATCATCCTTTCAGGGTTCTGTTTTAACAAAAAATTCCTGCACGGAAGTGTGAACTTCTAAAGGCATCTGCCTTTAAAAGTGAACATGTTTAGAAAAAGATGAATAGCCTTCTGGTCTTTTAGAATAATAAATAAAGCTCTAACATTTGCCACATCCAAGAAATAGTGCATCATTAATTTATGCAGTCCTGAAGGATTTATAGTAACAAATACAGATATTGCCTTTCTACTATATTGAAATATGTTTTTTTCCAAACATAGGTTTCCTTTAAAAAACACTCTCCCACTTGCCCATTACTATCCTGTCCAAGTAAAAGATGCTTGGACACACAGTGCTTTCAGATGGAAAAAAAATGATGATCACAGTGAGAGTGAAAGGATGCGTTTGCCAAACCTAGTGACACCTACTAGGCATAGAAATCAGTTACTACGTTAACTAGATGAAGACACCATACAAGGTGTCATGAAACACAGGAATCACAGAAAGACCCCTTAATTATTCAGATCTTCAGAAGCAGTAATTTCCTAAGTGTTTCCAAGGGTATATTTATTTCAAATAAGTAATATTTTACGTGGCATATTTGAGTCTATCACTTAATATCATCAGAAGTTTTAAATAACTTTTCATGTATCTTTATCAACTTGACTATGAAATATCACACTGGAAAAAAAAACCAACAAACCAGTTTAATCTTCAAATCTCTAGGCTGTTTGCAATGTTATTCTTTCAACCATAGAGAATGTTTGCAAGCTTTTTACATTAACCTTACTGAAAAAGCAAAAATGCAACCTGACACACTTCCATGAATTAAATAGACATCAAAGCAAAAGCAAGAATAAAATTTGTAAATTTAAATAAAATTCAAACTCACATTTTAAATATTACATGAATGTCATTAAACACATGTAAATACATGAACAACAGAAGTCCAGAATATGATGCAAGTAATAATTTTTAGGACACTCAGAGCTTATCTTGACTCAGGCAAGACAAATACTCAGTACACATATTTCCCAAGTGAATGATTTCCCAGTGTCTAGATTACTCAATTCATTGTTGAATTCCCTGGTGCATAGAATATGAATACATGTAATTTATGAAAATAAAGTGAGATGCAATTTTACTGTATTTGTTCAAATTAATTTTGAAAAAAGATAATATATCCATTATCATTTTTAATCTCAGAAGTTAAAACTATGGACCTAACAGTCAAAGTATGATGCATCCAAAATTAGTTCAGCTAACACTCTTCCTTTTGTATTTGCCAACATTTAAACTTTTTTTCTTTGAGAATCTATATGCCTACTGGAACAAATGGAAAAAAGAAACCAATATCTCTATTCTCATACAGTCTTATACTACATCTAAAATATACTCGCTTTTATAGTATTTCTACAGTTTTACAATTTCATGCTTCTATTATCTTGGAACACAAGGGCGGAAATTGTAATTTAAGCATTTCATTTACCTTACTGTTTAATATTATAAGTTTTTAAAGTAAAAGGTATTGATGTCTTTGCAACTAGAATAAAATAAAATAATCATAGAAGCAAGAGCTGAACAAAGTGGCTGCAGAACAAGAGCTGAGATTTAACCTTGACTAAACAGGAAAAAAAACCCAAACAAACGAACAAAAGACTTTAGTTTGCAAACACATCAGAATTTAGGATTACTCAGCAGGAAAAGCACACGCAGGAAATATTGCAATGATAATCAGAAGAGTGAAAGGCAAAATGCATGATTTTGACTCTTCTATTAAAAGATCTGTGATGTTTGATGTATTTCTCTAGGAACTCCATTTGTAATTGGCCCTGACTTCCTGCTCTAAGAATCTGGTAAAATAACCATCTAAACCAGTAGGATGCTAAACCGAGGATTTTACAGCAGCTGAAATTTGAAATTTTTTATATATTAACAACCCTGATACTTGGATCAGATGAAAAACACGTGAAGAAGCAGAAACACTCATAAGGAAAAAAAATGGTCCCAGCAGTGTCCTACTTCAGTCAAGTATTATGCACACAAAAAATGATGACTTTGACACCTGAATCAGGAAACAAACTGCAGTTTTCCCACAGCTGTGAGAAATTTGTATAAAGATTTTTAAGTGTGTCTTTTTCATGTCTTAACAGAGCACTCTGCAAAACTGTACTGAAGAATGAGAGCAAAGACAACCAAAATATTACAATAAAGGACACTCAGAAGATGTAAACAATCTGTAATTTCCACTCTCAAAAAAAAAAAAAAAAAAGGCTGCTAGAACTGGTAGGAGATATTTAAAACTGAAGTCACTGGGAAATATGCTTTAATGATTTCCAGAGGACAAAATAAAGATTATTCCTAGTCTAAAGTAAAAAATACAAATAGAGTTGCTATCTAAAGTCATTTAAAGACAACCAAAAGAAAACCTAACTGCAATGACATCAAACACTTCTCCTGAAGCATTTAATAGTACAGAAACTTTAGGATAGCAAGAAGGTTATTGGGGAACAGACTTATAAACATTTACACAAATGATGCAGCTACTTTAAAAATAGCCGCCAAAGAAAACAAAACCTTCATGCACCTTCTAGAGTCTAAAGCATGTTTAGGAGCTGATTACAAAGATAAGCTCCTGTGTCAACAGAGAATACATCCAAGACTGTTCTTCAATACCTTATTTAGAGTTTAAAATTGTTAATTATCAAATTGTTGACAGTAAATACAGAATTCCTCTTTACATAAATGTTCCATAAATTTGCATCTAAATCATGGGGTTTTTTCTTAGAAGGTAACGTAATACATAAAAACTATATTTTTTGCTTCAAATGCTTGAAGACTTTACATAGGTAAAAGAGCAGCACCATCTGAGAAAGCAAGAGTGAAACCTTGCGAAGAGTTCTTACTCCTACGATCTCTACCAGGGCCTTAACAAGACAGCAGTGATTTTGTTAGATATCCTTACCAGGCCATAGCAGTGGTATAGAGGAGATTGCAAAGAAAATCAGGGGTGGTACCTAAGAAGAGAGCAACAGACTGCTCCTCCATATTACAACTTTTCTGAAGAAATTAAATAGCGTGAGTTAGACAGATACTCTCCTGCCTCACAAAACCAGAATAATGAGAGATACACTTAATTCAAGAAGTGCTGAAATACATACATAAATCCCAAGGCAGTATTTTTACATGAGTGAGTGCCTTTATTACTTTGCTAAGCGTACTAGACTTTAATTCAATGAGGCTAAGTGGCACACAGACTCTAAGTCTACATTTATGCAGCCTCTCAGTGCTGAAATTAGTTCTCTGAAGATAGCTATTGTATATGAAATTTCATAGTATATTTCTTGAAAAGTTGAGCAGACATTTGTAATTCTACAAGGCCTTATCAACACGGGCAGACTAATCCTGACAGTGCAAAATACAGCCATTCTGCTACCATGATACGTTTGCAATTCTTTTGTGTCTCAGCCCCAAGTTCATAGAATGGCAGAAGGCTTGTACTTCTTGCAAAATATGCCACACTTTCCTCAAATTTAAAAGTGGCAAGTGAAATGGCCAAATATGAGCCTTAGAAAGTCCTCACTACCCTATTAACAAGGTATTAATTAATATTTCTGAAAACCGACAGATAGCTCCAAACACTGGAGGAGGTTGCCCAAGTATCATGTGGACTTTCCATCCTTTGAGTTATTTAAGTCTCAACTGAATACAGTCCTGAGCAACCTGCTCCAGCTGACCCTTCTTGGAGCAAGGGTTTGGACTAGACAAAGTCCAGAGGTCTCTTCTCCCCATGAGCCACTTGCCTATTAAGTCTTTCCTGTTAATTGCCATTGTAACTTCAGTGACACCACCGCCTTCACTAAACCCCACTCCAGCATACACTGAAAGTGCTTCATTTTGAAAATATCCACAAATGTAACACAAATAACTATGTGTGCATGTGTGTGCATCTGTGACTCAGGTACTTTCCTCCTGTTCTGAGAATGTTCTCTTTGGATAACCTCTTGTTTTTTCATCTCAGAAAGCTGTTCTGTTTTTACCTCCTAGTGGGGTAACAGAGAACTCTGCATGGTCTTGCAGCCAGAGCAAAGTGGGGCAAATTAGTCTGGAATTAAACAGAATATATGAATGCACACATAATTATTGAACTAAATAAAAGAGATGGATACAAACTCATCCTACAGCAAAGATCAGTGCTTAAAAGTAAAAATACCTAAAATTTTAAACATATTTGAAATGACATTATGTTATGGGAAGAATAAGAAAATTAGTTCTTTGAGAAAAGCAAGGCTGTGTTCTGGGGTGGTGTCCCATGAAAACTGGCACAGTCATTAAGAAAGAAAACCTTTCAGTTCTTCAGTGGGACAGAAACTGTCATGACAAATGCAGTAAGAGAAATGGTCTTGTAAATGCTAGTTCTTTCAGATCTTCTTCCGAGGGATTTCATATTAAATTTCAAATCAATAAAGCAAGTTTCATAACATGCAATTTTGGCTTTTCTGAACATATAACTACTTTTCTATCAGAATAGGGCCTGCAGGATTTATTCTCTTCTGACCCTCTAAGTGTGGCAAGAGTTATCCCTTATTTTCTAAGAAATAAATGCGTTTGGCAGTCTTTCTTATGCAAGAGAAAAATAATATATGAGATAAATAAAACAGGTTAGAACCTGACTATAGATCTTGAACAGCTGTTGGCAAATAAAAAGTGAAAATAAAAGTAGGAAAAGGCAATATAATAGAACCATAAGACAGGGATCTATTACTATCTACTTATTGTCGAGATGCCAAGCAACAAAGCAGGATCATTTCTAGCACAGAAACTGAATTCAGAACAAAATTCTAAAAGAAAAAAAAAAAAAACAGCTCCAGTTCCCTTGCCCTGTAGCACAGAAAAACTACTTCTTCTGAAAAATCTAGTGTTAAAATTTAGCTTAACCTCCAGAGTTTCTACCTTCAGAGTTTCAGATGGGACAATGCTTGAAAGAAAACCAGAACAGAAAGAAAATCAAGGTTTACTTCTAACATATCTCACCAGTGGGAGAGAAAAGCAAAAGTGTTAAGAGTAGGAGTAGTGCCTCCCTGAAGAACTCCAAGGGGAGACTGACAGACGGCATCCAAAAACAGTATCAAATGAAGAAGGCTTACCAGTTATTGTAGCACTGAAACCTGATGTAAGGAAGGCTGCAAATCCACCCAGCGAATTCTGTTGCTGGCAGTCTGTTTCTTTGCTCAGCTGAGCAAGAGTCACTTTGTAGAGACAGCAATCACAGCACCAAGAGGATCCAGCACATTCCACTGCACGGCAATCCTCTCGATAACATTATTGAAACTTTGTATTTCTGTCACAGACTATCAATGCCAACATTACACCAAGAGGTAGATGCATCAGCAGGCACAGAAGGCTCTCTCACACAATGACAGATTACCCAGATTATCATATTAGCCAGCTGCCTTCTTGTCTCAAACTGGCCATCAAAATCACTGACAACTTCATGATATCTGACATTCAGTCTGTACTGGTTTTGGCTGGCATGGAGTTAATTTTCTTCATAATAGTTTGCATGGTGCTGTGTTTTGGACTTGTGATGAACACACAGTTGATAACAGGGATATTTTAGTTATCACTAAAATGTTCACACAGCATCGAGGCCTTTTCTCTTTCTTAGACTGCACTACCAGCAAGTAAGCTAGGGGTGCTGAGGGAACACAGTGGGACAGCTGATCCCAACTGACCAAAGGGACATCCCACACCATCGGAGATCATGCTCAGCAATAAAATGGGGGGTGGGGGGTGGAAGTTGGCCAGAGCTGCTGTTGCTCAGAGACTGGCTGGGCATCAGTTACTTGGTGGTGAGTAACTGGAGCTTTTTTATTACTTGTTTTGTTCAGGCTCTTCCTTTGTTGTTTTCTATTTCTACCTTTTTTAATTATTGAACTGTCTTTTATTCCCCATGAGTTTTCTCACTTTTACTCTTCCAATTCTCTCCCCCATCTCACTGGATGGGGCAGTGAGCAAGTGGCTGTGGGGGGGGGCTTAGCTGCCTATCCTCTGCTTAGATCACAACAGTCCTTCAATAAAGATAATTTCCATGAACAATTAATAGTCATTTATTATTCCAGAGTATATGGAGCTGTTCTGAAAAGAAAGGCAAACACTGTGTAAGCAAGTTCATTGAGAAAAAAATCCACATAGTCAAATCTTTGCATGCAGTGTATGAGCTCAGGTCACTGGAGAATAAGCTGGGACATTAACTTCAACCTGAGACTGTCAAATCAGCTATAGATATTTCTAGACCAAAACACTGAAAGGCAGTAAACACATCAGGCCTTTTTTTTTTTTTTTTTTCTTTTTTTTTTTTTCTTTTTTCCCCTCATACTTTCTAGGACTTCAAAACAGGATGATTCCTGGAGGAGTAGTTAAGTGAATCCAGATACTTTTCAAAAACTGCTCTGGATAACCAAAAATCCTGAGCCCACCCACCAATATAGCTTCAGATGAGCAGGGCTTCAATATCTTGATGTAATTGCACTCACTAGAATTTCTGTCTTAAAGAGTTTTGATTTTAGGAAAGCTAGTATTTATGACTATCTATTAAACATGATTTAGTAATGGAACATCATAAACTGAGGTTTGTATGAACTTCACATAAATTTTGTTTAAGCATATTGAGCTTTTAGAGATATTTAGGGTTTTATTTAGAACATAAATATAATAAAGGGTAGCACCTATCCAGAGATATATCAAGTTGTCTATGAAAATGGTGTCTGTATATAAACAAAAAGTTCCATAAACTAATATTGTAGAGGAGAGAGTTAGTGAAGTTACAGATTTATCCTAGAAGAAAACCAATATTATTCTATCAAAATCTATGTTTCCTTCATTCTCCTTATGTGTTTGTAGAATATCTTTTTCTCAAAGCAAAATAAAAATCATAAAGATTTCCAAAACAAATCTTATATACAGGTAGAAGAGCTGTCCTAAGTCAAACTAAAGTTACACACATTCCAGTACTTTAACAGCAATCATAAGAGGAAATACCAAGAAAACAGGGTAAGAAAAGGGCAAGCATATATACTCCAACCTTCACCTATTTCTATGTCAAAGATTCTCCTAAGATGTCATTTCTAAGGATCAAGTTTCTATTCTGTGTTTACCAATCTCAAATGGATCTTTCCTCTGATTTTGTTCAGATTCTCTTCTGTTCCTCCTTCTGCACCCATACCATACCTTGACAGAAAAATGCACAAGCATTTAGCAACACATAAAGTAGTCAACACTCAAACGTTCCTGTTTCAAGAATATGCTTAAGGAATAATTCTGCCATTGCTGCAGAGCAGCAACACTCTCGTTCAGGATTTTCTACCTGACTCAGCCACACTCCTTTTAAAGGCTTCTAATTTACTGACTAAGGACACACATAAAACAAATGCTGTCCCCACTGCAAGGAGAATTAGAAGTTTATTGTAGCCTCTAATCACTAGTTCCAAACCCTTGAATCTGAGCACAAAATTGCAGTATAAATAGAAGGTTAGACTAGGACTCACATGCTCAGATTTCTAATTTCTGGCTGCACACCTGGCAAATCACTTCCCTGTTCTGTGCTTCAGCATCTCAGTCTGTAAAATGTGAACAGAACAGCTGATTTCCTTTGAAAAGAATTTCAGGTCTATTATGAAAAGCTGTATATAAGAGTATGGCACTGCTATTCTTACAGCTGATTTTGTACACTGAAACCTTGTTAAATCCATTAATTGAGTAGGATTAATGAGATGCTTTATTTTTTCTCCATTACTGGCCAATAGATATCTCTTATACATTGTAACACAAAAGATGATTGAACCGGGGAAATGTGGATTGTTAGCTGGATCTCTTTTGCAAGGGGAACCGGTTGCCACAAGTAGGAAAAAGAATAATCTTTCAACAGATGAGCACAAAGATAAATTCATATTACCGTAAAGAAAATCAACTGAGAGAAAATATTCTTATCTATGATCTATGGTTTTAGTCCTTAATCTGCATATCAGGAAAAGATTAAATTTCTTATATGAAGACCACTCTAAGAAATGAAATCGCATCCAAAGACATCTGTATGTTGTCTATTGGCACAGACACTACTGAGACAGTTCATTCCAGCAAGCAGTGTTAAATGTATCCCTGGTATCCAAGGAATACAGAAAACATGTCCAACTGTACATATACATCGTACCTCTCCTAGACAGTTTACTTCTCTCAGGTGTTCATTTTTTGAGTTCCCAAAACTTCCCAGAAAAGCTTTCATGGAAACTTCATCCTTGCAAGATAGTGAGAGCTTTCACTCAGAAAGAGTCTGGCAAAATTTCTCTCTGAGATGAGACAAAAAGGTCTGAAGAACATTAGTTCGCTTCCAGTATCAGTACAGAATAATTTGGAAAACAGACTGTCTTGGAAGATTTAAAAAAACCCCAAACAAACAACAATATAATATTAGTATTTGTTGTCCTCTGAATTTCAAAAAAGATCAGAACAGTACATTTTTGCAATACAAAACCTACAGCTACTTTTTTCTCCTCCTTTTAAGAGAGCAAAAAAGGATCAAGTTTTGCAAAGTTCTTACAGCCGTGAGGAAAGGTAGTGTTTTTGTTACTAACACTTTTTACTTCTGAAACCTCCACCAAAGAGGCTTTGGAACACAGACCTTCAGGCAAATCAACTCTCTTCGGTTAATATAGATCCGATACAATGTCTTGAATCAGCAACTGAAATCTCTTTGTTTCAGATAATCATCTCTCTCGCTGTGACTTCCAAAGAACAAGGTAGGTCATTATGCCACATTGGAGAGCTTGTCAAAAATACAAGACCTATCACAATATATTGAAAACATATCAACACAAACAATTTTGTAACCGGGTAGCAAGTCATTTCCATGCTAGTGTTAATCATGCAAACCATGAGGTGTTTCTCAGGTAACAGAAGACATGCAGAAGGGTGAATTTCAGCTATTGAAACACCCACTTGTGAATGATCTGTTTGCCTGAAATTCTTAGTGAATCTAGCTAAAATGCAAAGCAGGTAGAAATGTTCCTTATACAACACCAGACCACAGACTGAGGAAGACACACCAGGGAAATCTGGTACAGGGAAGAGCATGCCCTTAATTGATCAGGACATATGGACCACCCACGCAGAGATAAGACTGCGTTTAAACTAAGTAGTAAGAGCAGATCATTGTTTGTTTCTGCTTCAGTGCTCTCTCCAAACTCCATCCTTGGTGCCTGACATATGTTCTACTGTAAAATAATAGATATGGGAGATGGAATTCCAGGGAATAAAGATTTGTGCTCCAGACGTTGCCCACCAGCACTCCCACTGAAATGGAATACAGGACTATAAATACTTATACCTCAGATAAAATAACACACCAAACATATATTCTACATAGGCTGAGTCTACTTTCAGAAAATTGATTTAAATAAATTTTTACTGTAAAAACATCAACAAATTTGTTTGAGCTAGAAGAGAGTGATGAAAAATACACATTTTCCAGGGTTAAACTTCTGCCTGTTCACTTTCTCATTACGTGGTATGTTAAAACACCTCAGGAGAATCAAACACATTGAAACATTTCACAAAAAGATACAACTGACATTTTGCCTATTTATTCCTGAATAAACTGAAATAAAATTACATTACAAGGCCTTTCTCAATAAGAAAAAGATGTCACAAAAATTCCAATTCTTTGCCTACAGAAATTATAATATTTTTTCAGCAACAAGTTTCATTACTTCTAGCACTTGGTACTAAGCTGATCATTAATTTAACAGTAACTTGGTTAAATTTAATAGTTTTTTTAAATTTTTGCAGATACTTGAGTCCATGCAAAACATGTAAGCATTACAAATAGGGCAGTGTACAACACAGCAGAAAGCAAAGATCGCATTTCTCAAGGATCATAGGCTGTGTGCTTTCCAGTTGTAGTTTTACCAGATATTGTTATGTTTTGACAGAGATTTGTTTGTAAGAGTTACAACAAATGTTTAAAATTTAATCATTTAAAAGTTTCCACCACTGTCATTGCATCCCTACAGTTGTGCCCTGTGTAATGTATTAACTAGCCCTTTCAATCCTCAAGTAAATATGTTTTCTTAATACTGCAGGACCATGTATTTTTCAAAGCAAAATGTGATTATAACAGCAAATACCAAAAAATGCATTAAAAGTATTGCTTTAACCTTTAGATTTTCCTAAATTTATTTATGTTTGGAGATATGATGTCATACAACTGACTGGAAGGAACAATATTATCCCATTTCAAAGTATCTAATACAACACATTAATCAACTTAAGTCCATTACTCATACCATAGACCAAATGTTTTTTTTTGTTTTAATTTTACCAGCATATTAACTCAGGGCAGAGATCATATCTTCAGTCTTCTCATGAGGACATCATGAAACCATGCACAAATGACAACTCAAAAATAACACTTTCAAGTTTTTTTGTCTGTGAATTTTCACTTAGAATACTCTCACCTCTATTTCATCCCATTTGAGATCCACAACTCTCTGTCCTGCCTTTGGCTGCCATGTAGGTAATGTCACAGTGGCTCTCGAACGGGGCAGAGCAATGTCAGGCTCCAAGGTGGACGAGGCTGGGCTGCTGTGTCGGGGTGAGGTGGCCTCTGTCCGTTCAGAGGCTGGAGGGCTGTGGAGTGAGTGTTCACAGTTTGTTCCCTCAAAGCCTTCACTGCAGAGACAGAGGTAGCCATCCTCACTGGTGCTACAGTTACCATGGTGACAGGGGTTGCTGGCACAAGGATCTGAAACAAACTGGAAAACACATCATATAGGTCAATTACTGATTATAAAGGATTTATTTCTGAGTTTTAAAAATACCATAAAACAGGATTCTTTCCCCCTACTTTATTTATCTTCTGAACATATTTATGAACCAAACTCATCTTTGATGTATCTTCAAGGAGGTAAATTCAAAGGATTAAAGAAGAATACAAATTAATATAGATTAACTACTTTCCTCAGACCATTTATGCTAATTCACTGTTGCCACATTCAAGCAAAGAGATAAACACAAAAAAGGAACGTGGCCACCATTCATTATCAGGTATTTTCAAAAACAGACTTAAAAGAGTAACCTACTCAGGGAAAACATCAGGTTGTTGGAATTTAAGGGAGTAACAGAAATAGGAAAGGGCACAGAACTCGTACAGATCAGCAGGTCACAAAGCAGCTCAGTGCGGTCAGACCTAACCACATTACACAATCCTATTTGTGGACACAATTTCCATCGTAAAAGAGCTGGGCCTTTTACCTACACTTCATTTTGTGGACAGCAGTTTCAGAATCCAATTCATTCGGGTGCTGAAAGCTTTCTAACAGGAGTTAGAAAGCAGGGGCAAAACTGTGCCTGTTTTTAAAACAGCATTTGTAATATCATAGGACAAGACTAAGCTCAGTGATGTAGGAAAAATGCTGTCCAAGGCTTGCATGCCTTTAATTTCTAGCTTGAATTTACTATTTTGTAGTTTCTTACGTCATCACTGACTTTCAGGTTAAATGTCTTCCCTTTCCCATGTTGAATTTTACATCCACAATGCATTTATAGAATACATCTACAAACTCTTCAAGTTTCATCTCCTAGAAAAATTAGCCATACTTACCCAGTTTCCTTGAGGAGGACAAGCCCTTCCCTCCACACATGTGTTTGTTTTTGCACCTGGGACTCCAAAGTTTAGCACTGCCTTTTGCAAAAGCATCAATACTTTTGCTTGTCCTGGAAACAGCTTCCTAGATAATACTTAAGAAATTAGTGCCCTAATGAGAGTTAAATCAAGCTGCTGGCTCACTGTCATTGACCAAGACCATCAATTCCCTTCATTTGTCTTCACATCGAAGGGAAAACACATCACTGGAATCAGACATTTCCTCATCTTTAAATGCAAATTTCACCCAAGTGCTCCAGTCCTAAAGATTACCCAGTTCTTCCCTGTACAGTATTCCTGCCCTTCCCTGCATAAGCAATGCTTCTTCTTGTATTTCTCAGTAAAGCACCACAGTTATTTATTATTAAACATTTGTTATAATTATCTCTAGAATTACATAAACCTTATATATCATTAATGTCAAAAACAAGTATTGGGTCTACACTAGAAATGTTACCTTCCCATTAGTCTAAAGGTCTGGTGTCAGGGACACCAAATCCTAATATAAAACTTCCATATATAAAACAGCATTATTATTTACCTCAGCTGGAATTCCTTCTTTGGCTCAAATTTTTGTATAACCCAGACTCCATGTAACATTTTTGGACAGAAAACAGAAGGAACATTATTATGAAAGTTAATTTTGGAGACAGTCAATAATGAATGCCAGATTTTGCCCCGACTGATGTAGAAGGCTTGGAGGCCATAGAGGACAGCCCAAAATATAAGGTCTATTAATTTATCTTGTGGTTTGGTTACAGTTCAGAGTGTTATTTACTTTGCATGGGGGCACATCTCATACATATAGGGTGACACATTAGACATCACGGTCAAGCTCTGACTCTTCTTCATTTTTAATACTCAACTATATGGCAAGTTTATATATACATACTTAATATATCAAGGAAGTACGGATTTTTACGATCAGAAGGACTTATCTCCTTAAGGTCTCTTTCCCCTGCAAATCAAGAGAATGCATAAGTTCTCAAAGAACAATTTCAGCATCTTTTCTCCATAAAATAGTATTTAAGTGACAGAAAAGAACAATTTTCAGGAAGGAACTAGTTCTGTTCTACAGTTTGTCACTTACATTTTAAGCTTGCTCCACTGCCAAGTGCCAGAGATATTAATAGAAATTTCCTTTTCCTTTAAGAGTATTGAAGATAAAACATGCTGACATGTGAACAAAGCCCAGTTCAAAAATTGTTCGCAACAGTTTTTTCATTTTCTAGTTTCTTGGACTAGACCTGAGTTTCAAAGAACTGCAAATACCCTATTGTTGGATAAGCTCTTTACTCATGCTTTCACAATAAATCCAAATTCACATTAAGCCTATTTTGTGTTAGTAATTCAATTGTTCTTGTCACACCTAAAATGTGAAGGTTATTATTTGCAAACCTAGTAACAAGAAAGAAAAAATAATGTTTTCAATCACAAAGGGCGCTTTTTCCCATTACTGAATACATCCATTCACTTTACAAGCACAATAATAAAAAATGCTGTGTGATCCCTGCTATTTGATGCAAACTGATTTCAGCTTGTTTGACTGGAAACAGTGGTGCTTAATGAAAAGCCTTGTTTAGAGCTGCCCATGCCATGCTCTGAAGAACACCTTGTGCCTTAGGAACCACCTCTACCCTTTCACACATGAAGTGAAAATAATTAAAACTGTTTAGTTTAGATAAAAAGATGAGTAGATGTAGAACTTCAGCCACAGACTTCCTCAGAAGTTAGTTTTATGAAGCACTTCACAGGATTTAATCATCATTCTCCTTCCTTAGTTACTAGTAATTCAAAAGCCCATTTGTCTTTCAATAAAGCCTATCAAAACAAATCAATGTCCTTTGTGCATAGGTTTGCTGTTGAAAGTCCATTTTAATTATCAGATAAAAAGAGATAAGCAAATAAAATTGATTAATTTGTGCTGGTTGTGATGTTTCTGTGGCTTCTCTGGTCCTCACCAGGGTGGCAGCAATGGTTATCCAAGGGATCTGAGAAACATTTTGACACAGTGAACAGCATGACTACATCAGAACTAAAAGCTAGAAAAATTTCAAGGCTTAACCTTCAATAAACTATTGAAGCTCAGAAAACAAAACAAAACAAAAAACCCACCGTGAAGAGCTGAACATAAGTATACTGCGAGCACACAACTGAGAATCCCTTTTTCAGCCGCTCCTTGTGAAGTTCACAGTATATTCAGAGACTGTTGCACAGAGAAAAGAAGGAACCAAGTAACATCTACCCATATAGCCCATGAATAAATACTAAACCAGTATGATCACTACTAAAAATTCCAGGGCTGTTTTAGGTACAGAATTTCAATAGTCACTATTATAGTGAAAGCATATTTTGTATTTAGTTCTCTTGTTTTCATCTCCATTTTTTCATTTAATAGTCTGTCTGTTTTTATAATACATTCCTTGACTAAATAGGCACAGCCAGCCATTGCAGCTGACAGAGCCAAGCTAAAAAGCATAAAATGTATTTGCATGTAATTACTATTCCCTATGCCTGGACAATTGTAATCCTTGAAATATTTTTCCAATAGAATCCTTAGACAGATGCATACCAAGGTGCCCTTCACATCACAGTTAATTTTCCAAAGGCAGACTGAGTATGGTAAAAACACTGGGCTTGTTTAAGAATCACACTCACAAACATGGATCTTTTGCCAGTCAGTCCAATTGTTTCCTGAGGTTTCAGTTCAAGATAAAACACTGTGGGATGTAAATCTGCAAGATCTTTCTGCCAGTACTACTTGTGGAGACACCAATTTGTCATTTGATGCTCATTCACCTTCTCTTCAAAGTGGTTCTACTTGTTCTACCTGGAGATAGTCCAGGTAGATGCTCCAGAGAGCTTCAAAAAATAGAATGGTAAGTCTAAAGCCAAGGCCACCGACGAGCTCCTAAACACTGTGCCAAACCTGTCTTCCACCTGCAACTGCCCTCTTAGATGTGTTAGTACAAAACTAACTTTTGGGTCAGTTTTTATTGCTGTTGCCTACAGCCACAGACAATATTATACCAGCTTGCAACTTCAGTAAAATACGGAAAAAAGCCCCCAGTAAATCCAGTCCTCATATTAAGAATTCAGCAGATTGTTTAAATTCATTCTACATAGTGAACAAAGGCAAGCTGCCACAATGATGTCAAAGGCTGATACTTTGCATATGTGTCCAGGAGCACTCACTACTCTGAAACAGCCTGCAGATATTAAAAACTGATGTAGTCAAATGTTTTCAACTCTTCCATGGCTCCCTGAGATAATTTTTCCACTTACAGGGTAGTTTGTTGTAGTTCTTAAATATGTAGAGTGACTTTAAGTGGCTGGGACTTAGACAGGTAGTTTCTTCATGTGTTCTGGTAAAAAGAGATCTTAGGAGAAATTTAAATCAGTAAAACTGGTTTTGCACCTACATTGCTGAAAAAATTCCCCAATACAAAAGCAAACAACTTCTCTTCCAGAAGAGATCAAGGGAAGATCCACCACATATCACCAGGATCAGAAACACCAATTTCAAGATATGCATGGTACATTAAAAATTATCAACTTCTGAATACTTTAGAAAGAAAATAATTAAAACTTAAAGTCTAAGCCATTATCTGCTTTTAATAATGTAGGGGAAAAAAAGATTTTTCCTTTTAAGCACATCTGAAATATCATCTATTTTTGCAAATGCATGAATTTATGAAAAAGAGATAGAAACAGATTTAAATCTTTTACATAGTAATGACAATAAAGATTATCTAGAAATGTAATCTCTTTGAAAAACTTGTTTATTTATGTTTAAATTATTATTAAAGTTTCTTCTAATTCAATCCTTCACACAGTGAAGCTGTAAATTCCATTCCATCTGACATTAAATATTAGTGCTAACTATGAATGAAAAGGAAAAAAAATGATTAATTTATATTTAAAAAAAACCAGTGATGTTCCAAACAGTATCCACAGGACATGTATTGACATGAGTATATCAAATAAATGCATTTTCTTCTGCTTTGAGAAAAGACTGTCTTGAGACTCAGTAGGACTAAAGCAACATATCTGGGTTCAATTTCTGGCTCTCCCAAAGACATCCTGTGTGAGCTGAGAACAGCCAGACTCCATCTCTGCCTCTTTCCCAACTGTAAAATGGAGATTACACTTCCTTTCTCACACTGCCTGTGTTGTCTGGTTAGAAAGTAATTTTTTTTCAGGATGGGAACCACAGAGACAGAGGTAATACGAACTCTCAAGCAGCACTGAAATACAAATAAATACAATCAAGAAATACATCCCTGTAGAGCAAGGCTAAATCTGTAACCTGTGGCTATTCAGGTTTGTTTCTTAGTCTTTCTTTCTCTATTTCTTTTTTGCTTCTTTCTGTGGCTATTCTGTTTCTTCCGAACACTTCCGTAACACTCGTTACAGAATCATACAGCAAACTTTAAAGTTAAGAAAAAATCCTAAATTATATTAACTCTTCTAATTAACCCATAACAGACAGGAAAACCATCTTAATATTGCTTCTTTAGACACTATTCTTATTTAAAACAAGATTTGCTTCAAAACAGATGCGCTGAAGAATACATTTTCCAACTGCGACCGAACATAACAGAAATAAAAGAAGTGGCTAAAACACGCTGATTATGAGAGTCAGGATGAATGAGAGCTTTTTGTCACATGAGGATTTAAAAATAAACCACAATCAGCACCATGATCACACAGGTATCACCACCTTAAATGGCTGCTCCCTTAAAGCTGCGTGCCATGGCCTTTGTGTATGAATTTAAGGATGCTCTCTGTAAGCAATTCTTCTACCAAATGCACCAGGACACAGTGAAACACTGCCTACCAGGTGCGGTAACCACAGTGATCAGAGCCAGTCCATAGAGGAACTGGAATGTCACAATTTGTCCAAAGGAAAGAAGTGCCATCATGGTGCTGTTTCATAGTATGAACTGCCCATGTGCAATGAACTACACCAAACCAAGCCCTGCGTGTCAGGGATTTAATAGAATGGGAAAACACAAAGTAATAAGAAGTGCTTTATACAGAGGTCCTGGCAGCCAGGGCAATCAGGGCTTTCTTTCCCATCCCTCGAAAAAGTGTAAGCAGGACAAAACATTTCTCTGTTACATAAAACATGGATATGGCAGCTATGTCAGCTTCAGTCATTAGGAACTAACTACAAGCTACAAGACAGAATTGTGATTAATCAAGATTTAGAATGCCAAGGCCAAGAACTGTATCATACTGAAAATACAATGTAAGCAACTTCTTTCTAGATGTAAACATTTACTCTTTCATTTAGCAATTCAACTCAATGCCCAACCTGTGAGGAAAGCCATCAATAAATCTAATAAAGTGTAACCTTTATCAGATAATTCAGAATATGATTCTTTGAAACACCATTAACAATGAGAACTTTGGATTTCTTCCAAGCTGCAATTCTCATTCCATAAGTTTTGAATATTCAGAGTAATGAAACTGCCAGTGAATGTAATAAATGGATATAAAACACTTTTTTTACTTCAGTGAAGCAGAAAAAAAAATGCCTACAGAAATTGTCTGTTTAATTGCGAACCAAAGCATGGCTGCCCAAATCTATTTGAAAAACCAGCAAACATAACAAGGCAGAATTTGAACAGCATGATAGATTTTAAAAACAGAGCTCCAGCAAATGGCTGATTTACTCTTGTGTAATAAGTTACTACACACCAACTGCTTTGCTCTACCTACCCTCAGGCACATTCTTACCTCAAGGTATTCTGAAATAACTGCAAAGTAAATTGAGATCACTTTCTCTCTCCTTCAGTGAAAGGAAAATATCTGCTTCACACGAACCACTGAGAAATGTCAGATGTCAGTATGTACATAAACAATTATTGAGAAGTATCTTACTTTTTTCCTCAGCTTTTCTCATCAGGTTATTTTTAATCCTTTTTTTAAAGATCTATTTGCCTTTCTTCTGTTGTGAAAGGACATTCAAATCATTTGATATTTGTCTAAGTACAGGAGATTTAACATTACATTCCAAGTAGACAAGCTAAACCAGTACACTGTGTTTTTCAGCAACACCCATACTCAGCAAAGATACTTTTTAAAAAAACCAAAATGAAGCCAGGATATCTATTCCAAAGATGGGTCGACTACTTAAGATAAAGGATCTAAGAAGTATCAATGGATTTGTGAAGATCAGCATTGGTGTTTTTTACCACAGAATCATCTCATTTTACTCTCAGTAGGGGCTGGCATCCTGTAATTGTTAGATGGGACACCAGTGGTTCTCCCATTACTGGTGGCAAAACTAAGGGCTAAGTGTGAAGGCAAAGCATTACATTTGTTACAGTGGCACAATACACTTGTTTGTTTAGATCTCAATGCTATTATTTCATTATTAAAACATCACACAGTGAAAGAATTATCAATAATATCTTTATTCTTAATATTGTTTTCCCTTTTTAGAAGTAATTTTTCTTGAGCACCAGTAGGGTGCACAAAGTATTTTTATGATAGGACATTAAGATATGTAATGATATGAGAATTCATAACATTTTTTATTTTTACACTGAGCTAGCGCAAAGCTGAAATTAAGTAAATATGCTCCCATATAATATTATTCTAGAATTCATTAACTGACCTAAAAAATGACAAGTAGAATTCTATAAAAAAACCACACAAGCAAGTGTTCCAATTTACATGTAAAAGATTCTTTAAAAATTTTTGAACAAAAGGTTTATTAATTCCAATAAAAAAAAGTTTGAGATTAACCATGTGGGTCACAGGCTAATCCAAGGTTAATAACATCATTTCAAAATCTTAAAAGTTCTGCCACAAATATTCTGATTTATGATGAGATCAGGACTAGCACAGGCAGAAATACACTCCACCTATCTTTATAGAAAAAACAAATCCCAAATTATCTGCTACTGGAATTTTCAAAATTAACTAAGGAAATTACTTATCCTACTCAAAGTAAGATGATCTTGAATTCCTAAAATTCTAGCTGTTTTAAAAATAGTAGTGTGCTATAATCTTTCTACAGGAATGCCAAGTTTTACGTGTCTGTCCACACTTACAAATATTAAACAAAACAGATTTGAGAGTTTTCTAGAAATCTAAAATATAATAAAAAATTTTACCTTCATTGCATGAACAAGCAACCAGGCAGAGGATCAAACCTATTTAAGTGCTCTAAGTGACAAAAGTGCACAGTGTAAGTTCACACTTGATTATCTACAAGACACAGCACCCTTCCAAAGTTCAGCAACAGTACAGCAACAGCATTCTCATTTTCTTTAGCACCAACATCAGTCAACCTCATGACATAAATTCGCATAAAATAAGACTTCATTAGTTCAAGTACTCCTGGCATTTCTTGATTTCCAAGTCTGAGGCTTCAAACATTTTCTAGGTGAGATAAAGCAAAATAGACACACGGTTCTTGTAAGAACAAGAGAAGCAGTGAACAACACAATGAGTTGTGCATAAACTACGCAGTTGAACCATCAATAGTGCATGAAATCCTGAAAAACTCAGCAGATGGGATAATTGGCTACTCTCATAGCTTTTTGCCACAAGAGGATGTGAAAACAGGAGAAGATAATAAACACATCCACAAGGTACCTAGGAGATGTGACATAACCAGCAGTTCACTGATGCCACATTTTCCAAATCAAGTATGAAAAAGATAATTAAAATTTGGGGAGTCTGAAAAGAAGCAGTTGTTCTCATTTCAAGACACAACATGTCAGAAAGGAGACATTTTGGCAGCTGAGGCATTTGGCAATCAATAAAACAGCAAATGCTTATGCACTGAGTCAAATAGATGAGCATTAGATGGGTCTTCCAGTGCTTTCAAATCACCAACATTCCTGCACTGCATCCAGCACAACTGACAGCACAGTAAATCGCAGCTATGTGGTCTGCTGATTTATTGCTTATTTCTCAGACTTAAACATCCTGTCAGATCCAAAGTTAAAATATTGTCTAGTTGGAGAAATACTGAAAGAAAGATGAAAAAAATTGCAAACCCATGAATGTATTCTCTGAGTACACACTCTCTGGTTTTCTGTGTTGGATTATGTAACTCCCTACGATTGCTATTTTAAAAACTCTTTCCTTTATATATTAATATATACTTGATTATAATCCACTGGATTTGTGATTAGAATTCCAAGACCTAGCTACATTTTTATATGGTTATTTGGGTTAAAATTGATATTGATAATTGATAAATTAAATACACTTAATTAATACACATAATACACCTGAACAACACTGTGCATCTGACATTCCCAGGAATGCCAGATCTGACACCTACAGAGAGCAGGTGAAAAGAGATGCCAGTGTGAAGTAGCTGACTTCAGCTCTCTCATTGTTACAGCAGACAAGGGTTCAAAGCCCTCCTTTCTGAATTAGGAACCTAACAGTTTTCTGGTCAAAAGTGATTTTTAATTTTAAGACAGGGCTGGAGGCATCTTCATCTCATAAACCTGCCCACACATAAAGAGCGATGTCCAAAGAGCTTCCAATGAAATCCACTTCTTTGTCCCTGAAGAACTTACCATATTACTGCAAAAAGTAATTGGATTAAATATTTGAACAACGTTGGGATGGAGATAGAAGCCCAAAATTTCTCTGCTCCTCCTTGCTTAAACACCATCACTCACTCATTTTGGCACTCACTGCCATTGTTACTGTCTGTCTATGTGAAAGCACTTTAAACTACAACATTTTATCTCACATTTTATGACAGCCTGGGTGAACCCAGTTACTTCACAGCACCTAGCACTCAGTAACTTGTTAAGGTATGAAAACAGCAGAATATGCCAGAACCTTGAGAATAAGCCAGTCTTCAGATGCATAAAATAGGTCTTTATATTCAGTGGTGAGAGGCAGTGCTTCTTTTAGCCTCATCTGATATAGCAGTTTTGCCCAGTCAGTAGAACATCCTTTCTGGGGTTATTTTCTCAACACCAAATTTATCTTGAGGTCCAAAAGACCTTCTAAGATTGCATTAAAATAAACTGGATTATCATAGCATCTAAAAAATCTTTAGGGTAATAATTAACTGTAGATTTTCTGTCTGATTAAAATTTGGTAATTTTATTGTATGTCCCTATGCCTTACCTTGTGATATTTAGCAAATGTGTTGCTCTTCTTCAAACCACTTATCATTTGAGAGACTTCTATCACAACTGTGTTTGAAAAAGAGGTGAACAAGCAAAGTCTGAGATATTTAGAAGCTGTTTCATACACCTTGTTTTCATTCACTGTACCTTTTGGACGTGGAGAGAGAGTACCAGACATGGGTATATCTTGGCTTTATGTACTGGTATTGTGATAGTTTTCTGCTCTTTTCTCTGGTCCTTTCATCACAATAATCAAAATATTAAAAGCAACTTTTACACCAATTCTCATTTGTTTTGTCACTAAACATAATTTCCTGTCTATATGACCCATGACTCTCTACTCATTCTATTCAGGGCCCAAATTGTCCTGACTGGTTGGACATGGACCCTCTGACGTTCTGCATGCCCCCATTCCCCTGCACACCCGTACGATACACAACAGCGATGACCCATGGGAACTGTGAGGGCAAGGACTTCCAGATCTGATCACAACCATGCTGGGAAGATTTGTCTGGAACACAGAGGCAACAGCAGCAGAGTTGCGTTTCCTGCAGATCATTCCAGCAGCTTTTCATCAGAGTCTTACATGCATGCTTACATTATTAATAGTTTTCTGTGTATTTTTTTTCAAGTTTCCATTAATTCTTACAACAAAACATTCATTTTTGGTGGCAAATACCGGGGCTTTTGAAAGGCACTCTCCTATATCAATTTATGAGGTAATAGATAGCAAGACACACAAGAGTGTCTGAGAGCACTCCAGAGGCAAGGAGAAGTGTTTATTGATATTATTTTCCTCCAGATTATCAGGTCTTTAGGGGCCAAAGCACTTATCTCCTTTTGAAACAGCTGCAAAGAATTCAAGCGAGTATTTCCTGGAACTACAAAAGAATTCTAGGTTATTTCTAGGGTTATCACCCAGCATATTGCCTCCACGTCATGCATTAGTGAGGCACTTGGACACCAGCACTCACAATGCTTAGCTCTGATACAAGTGTTACTCACAATATTACAAATGCTACTTTTCCTATTGTAGCTGAACCGAAAGATGGTGATTCAGGAAAGGTTTGAAGAGGCAGCCAAACACCAAGTCTACAAATAGGAAAACAGTAAAGTACATTTGTACAATAGCTCTGTCACTGGGGGCCCACCCAACTCAACACAGAATTCAATTTGTACATTCCATGTATTTACATCACAGGATCAGATAGCATCTTTTGAAAAATGCCAGGCTTTTTATTAATTATTGAAAATTACACACACATCATGCATCAGCATTTTGTCCTTGGCCTTCAGCAAACACATTTATACTACAACAAACACATTTATACTACAACAAACATCTTTAAAAAGATGGGAAAAATTGAAAAAAAAAGTAACAATTTTAAACCACTCTTATGGGCATGCCTGCAGGAAGCTTCTAGTGATGGACAAAAAAATGGCTCATTAAATCCCTGCTGTACCATATCCTACCCATCCTCTTCTGTTAAGTTACATATTTTAAGGCACTATACCACTGCCTTTCCCTCTGAGGATAGAAAGTGCAATGGAGTAGATTCTTGATGCTGTATTTGCAAAATGGAAGAACACAACATAACCTCACTGTGGTATAAATTTTGCCATTAGCCCTTGTTCTTTCACTGTTAGATGATTCAAAACTTGTTTTACTTAAGTAGATAAAAGGATAACAAAATTATGGAGAACAAAAAGAAAAATCAAAAAAACTATTTTCTCTTCGTTTGTCTTGCTTCTTGTTTGCTTCTTTATAGACAGGAGACAAACCATGATGTGATTAGGTATTAATCCTGGCCATCCTTTTCCCATTAATTTACTCACCTTTTGCATTACAAAAATTATTTTTTAATTAAAGACCCAATTAAAATATTTTTCTGTGAAACAAGAGTAGGTTTTCTAAACCAAAATAAAAAGTTCTTTTATCAAGTAATTTGGTATATCATATAAGCTTTCCCTTATTACTTTTACTTACTAAGTAAATATGTATTAGGAATACAACAATCCATCTATTGCAGGGCACAGCAGAAAGAATTTTTAGAACTACTGAGACCTACATTTTGGAACAGAAACACCGATAATAGTATAGTCCTATTTCTCTCTTGTTCTGAAAAATCAGGCTGCTGCTCACCTTTGACAAAACGTTCTTGTAAAATTCTCCATCACAACACTACTGCTTCTTGATCAAATTTTCTGTAAGTTCTCTGTAAATGCTAAAATATAACATAATTGAAGTACCATCGTGGGATCTACTGCAATTACACCCTTAGAGACTGCTCTTGATGATCAAACATATGTTGGAACTGAGCTTCTTAGCAGCAATGGACGTTTATGCATAGTTGTATCCTTGAGTGAAGAGGTATCAGCTGCAAATTCAAAGTAAGATTCAGAAATAGAGAATCAATAAATAATCTAGAAAATACCATTATCCTGCCTAACAGGTACTAGGAATTAAGGTGTCAACAACTCTTGATACCTTCCCTGAGTTCTGATGGATATTCACAAACAGACTGAACAAACTCTGGGTTTCTGTAGCATTTAATTTGCTCACTCCAGTTTTACTCTCGTCTCTCTGGGTTCAAACCCTTGAGCACCCTTTCACAGGCACCCCCAACATCTCTTTAATCTCCTGTTGGGAGGACACCATCATCCAAATATCTGTGCACTTGTTTTGGAGAAACCCTCTCATAGAGGGTCCCTTCCAACTCAGAATAGTCTGTGATGTATCCTCAAAGGTGATTTCATTGGGGACTTATCTCAGTGTGAAGTTCTCTGACAACAAAGTAAACTAACACTCAGATGCCGAGATTTCAGACACGCACCCACTTTAGAGGGTGAAAAGGAAAGAAAAGGAGTACCATGGGTGGAAAATCAACAATAAATGAACGAAATGCCTTTTCCATTGTGCTACACTAGGCTACTTGGGTTACAAGTCAGTCCAAAAACTTTCTTACATTTAGATTTGCAAAATCCACTTTCCCCTCCAAAAATCACTAAAAAAAAGCACCCCTCTTTACAACCTTAGAGTCTGCTTTGCTAGCTTACCAAATACATATAATTTTCGCTCCCTACTCAAATGATCTGTTGCTTAATTACAAGCCCATGTGGAAGGATCAATATCGCTTGGCAGTAAACAATTCATTATCCTAATGTTCATGCATTTCATTCAGAGAAACTCCAGTCAATTTTTGATAATCAGTCTTCATATGCACCCTCTATCAATACCTCCTTGAATTCCAGGGCCAAATACACATTGGAAAAAAAAAATACAGAGACAGAAGCACAATACATTTGTGGTCTCAAAAGAAAAAACTTCTACAATCAGACACACATTAAATCCTCATGGTCTTAACCCTGAGAGAAATAAGTCCGAATTTGTGAAACACTACTGAAGTTATGTTTGAAGCCTAAAGGATGAAGAGATATAGTACATTAAAAGTGACTTTTATTCTTGTGGTCTCCTCTGCCTAATCACTGACTTCCTGTGACAGCAAAAAGAAAGAATAGTAAATGAAACATTAAATTCCCATTTAAATCAGAAAAAATTTTGCTCATTAGTGCCTTCAGCAAGAGAATTTTGTTTCACTATCTGCTTTTGCCATATCAAGTGGAACAAAGGGACAGACCTCTAGAAAGCCTAACACAACGCAGGCAGTAAAATGGAATGTTTCAGTCCCAGTGTCAAGTTCTACACAAATAATTAGCCAGAAGAAATGCATTTAAAACACAGGTATAGACAAAATAGAAACAAATTATAAACATAATTATATCCAAAGCTGTCCTTTCATCGATGGCTTCACTTCTATCTAGTTTAAGTTCAAAAAACAGCTTACCAAGAATGAATTATTGCCATGACAATTTTACTGGAATTTAGTGACTAGGTACCTTCAGGTTAAATGTCAGTCCAGTTCCGGCAGTCACAGTGGCCCTCAACAGATTCAGAGAGTAAAGTGAAGTCTCAAAAGAGTTTTAAGGGATCTTCTCGGTCTTGTAAATTAGTATTGAATTTGGAAGCAGATTGAAAAGTAAGATAAAAGCAGGTGTCTTGTGCACAAGCTTTTAAACATTGCTTTGCCAATATATTTCCGGCTTGGTTTGTCACACTTCTGTTACTTTTCTATTATTCATTACTCAAACAGACTGCATATTTGA
Organism: Struthidea cinerea; assembly: GCA_013397865.1. Lineage (NCBI taxonomy): Eukaryota > Metazoa > Chordata > Aves > Passeriformes > Corcoracidae > Struthidea > Struthidea cinerea. Next base: position 4,960,399 of record VZTI01003805.1, read on the forward strand.
TAAAGACATTCAGGAATAATTTCTTGCACACAAAAATGTCAAGTAAGAACAAAATAATGAGCAATTTCATTTTAATTTATGACCTCAAATAGAACTTGAATCTTGATAAAAAGCAAAGGAACAACCTGAATTATGACTCCCTTCCATTGTGATTTTAGTCTTGTATGGAACACAGTCAATGTTATTTATGTCTGAAATGCAACTAAAAAAAAATTGGCTATATCAACTGAACAACTAACCACAGAAACCCTCTCCCTCATAAGCCAGTAGATTGGCAGGAAGTAGTGCTGTAGGTGTGCCCTGTAACCCCTTTGTGTGGTATCTAGCATATAAAAAAAAAACCAACTATTTTCTACCACAAAAATGTAGAGACCTGCCAGATAAATATTTGGAAACTGAAAGACTGGTATTACAAGCAGATTGAAGCATGGCATCATCCCATCCTAAATTTCTTTAGGGTACTTTCCTTCTGCTCACACTTTGATTGCAAAGACAGAAAAATAAAAGCAAAGCAAAGCAATGCTGTTTTTAGAAGACAAACCATCTGGTAAAATGCCTACAATAATTACTCTGTTTCCTTTACAATAACTTTCCATATGTTGGTAACTAGCCATATTTTCTTGTCCCACAATATAATCAGCTTGGAACTAAAAATGCACTCCAGAGTGCTGAAATTGGACTTACATTCACAATTTAGAATATATCCTACTGCAAGTATACTTATTCCTTTAAGTAGAAAATTATGCCTGCTGATTTATTATGGCTCTTCATCACCAATCCTTATTAGATTTCAAATTGCAATGATCTTGCAAAACAAAGCACTATCATACATTCTTTCTTTTTCTCTTTTTTTTAGATAAAACCCACCACATCTATTTCACCTATTTACCTGCTCTGCTTATTGTAAAGATATTTCCAAAAATAAAACTATCTTTTTATCTCCATCCCAGTAGACACATTCTGTATCTTCATCAGCCTTTCTGTGGCCAAGATTTACTACCCACAACAAGCAAATGCACTGAACATTTTTTACACTAATCTTATAAACTCCTTTTCTGCTCCCAGAGAATACTTCAACCTTTTCTTCTTGTAATTTTTATTTCCCATAAAGAGCTCTTGCCAAAAAATGCATGTGACATAAAATATGCATATTACATATGACTACACCCCACAAACTACACATTTTTTCCTTTGAATTCCTAATACACACAATTACTAGCTTGTCAGCATTTTCCGTACCAAATTCACCAAGCAAAATGTGTCCATTCTATTTACAAACCTCAGCCAACTAGCATAAAATACTTTTATACTGAAGGAAAACTGAGCTTAAGTTGCTAGTTAAGAACTATAAAAAAAAATCAAGCTCTGAGACAGAATAAGCTATTTATTGACAAAGCAAGTAGTAAGATACTTAGTGATGTGACAAGACAGCAGAGTTTATATTCTGTAAGAAATACTGACACCCTACTGAAGCAATGCATGACACCTACATTGTTAATATTCAAGCACTTGCATAACTGGATGACAGAAGTTCTCTTGATTTAGCATCAAGTCTTTTCTCCATAACTTGTCACAATATGACAACTTACACCCCACAGCAGCCATCAGTACAGAAATGACCTAACAATGAAAACAACACCCCTGAGGTTGAGGAAAAGAAATGCTAGTAAAAATACATCTCACATTCTTTAAACAGAGTCTCCCAAAATTGATACGAAAAAGTCAAAACACCTGGTAAATCACAGAAATTTAAAATGTATGTTTGCTCGCTCCTTAATACTACAGATTCTCTGATCTCTGCAGCAAAAAATTGAACCAAAGAGGACACCGGCCTTAATTTTTCTTACAATTTTACCCACAGGGCAAAAGCCAAGCACCAGGTAGTGTGCATCGGCATTATGAAATTGCATTAAAGATGGAAGGGTTATGAGTAAATAAACTGAAAGACAACAACTAAGGTTCTTGTCAAAAAAAAAAAAATTGAGAGGAAAAGCAACATTTGAAAAAGCAGTTAAAATATAAATGATTTCATAAATACTAAACATATGAACAGCCTAGTTAGAACCAAAAAGATGTTCCATAGATCACTTAGTTCAGTGTTTATTACTGTCATCTGCCTCAAAAATTTTGGTTTCAAAAATGCATCAGAAATTTTCCTGGTTTTGCTGTTTCTTACAGCAATGTAATTTAGATCCTCCATTCTGATAGAACCACCATTCTGGTAACTTCCAAAATAATAACACAGTACATAGCAAGTTGGGAGGGAGGGGGTGGTGCTAGAGAAAAATACCCTATGTAAGATCCATGGGGCAATAGCCCCTCTACTTTTATACAATACAAAATAGAATTTCTTCTCTTTGTATACATGGCATTCAAAAAAGATCCACTCAGCCTGAGACTGTCAGAAATGGGCCACATTTCTGTGGTTTAGTGTCAGCCCATCCTAATAAAGGCTCTCAGTCTTGCAGTGGAAATCTGCTTAACTGTTTGAGAAATGTGGCTTTATCTCCATGCAAGAGAAGGAAAAAAAAAGGAATCACACACATGTGAGATACGCTCTCTCTGCTTGTTCAGAGGCAAGAGGGATTGAGACTTATCTTCAGGATGAGATATTTCTATCTTACAGTTGACTTTTTACTGCATCAGCTCCATCCATTGTTCCCTTTCTTACCTTGTTGTAGTCACCCTCCTTTCCCACGTTGATAAAATGGGAGAATGTCACATTTCACTGCAGTGCTTGTCGAACTAAGTAGGAATTTACTCCATTCACAATCCTCTTAGATCTACAGAACACATTACAGTGTGTCTTGGTAATTAGGGAGCATGTCACTCTCAAGCAAAGGCTTCTGTAACTCCTTCTTGAGTTCACAAACCTTCCATTTCAGACTGTGACCACTGCAGGTCACGGCTTTGGTTCTATTTTAACCAAAAACAAAAACTCCCCAGTCTCCCCGCTCCTCTATCACTCAAAGCTAAATTTATAAAGTATGTCTTTGTGGAAATATGTCCCTTTCTACACACCTGCTATAACTGCACAATTACATATCGATCAATTTTGATTGTGCATAACAACATTTAGATACAATTTTAACGTGCTCCTTGAAATGTAAAGCTTACATTTATCAATTTTCTTTCAAAGAAAATGCAGCCTAACTTCTCTAAGAATTTCTTATACATAAGAGGAAACAATAGTAAATTCCACGCTGATTAAGAGAACTTTACACAAAAAGCAAAAAAGTGTTACACCTTTTTGTCTGTATCAGTCCCAAAAATTATTCCAGTTTAAAATAATTTCAAATTTTTATTTTTTGTACTCAGAGCCCTTGAATCTTTCAAGACACAGAAAATAATGGAAGACTTTTTATATTTACTTCTTTATAAACAGAAGGGGATTTACATTTTGTTCCACTTATATGAATATACAGTAACTTTTTGAGGGTAAGTCAGAAGTCATACGTAAATATGTAAGTCATACACAAGTGTCGTAGCTTACAACACATTCTTTAATTACAGGTAAAAACAAACGAAAGTAAAAACTTGATAGCAGGCCCTGCATCCAACATTTACACCCTAAACTTGATACTCATTGGCACACATCCCTATCGTTTCCTTTGTTGAAATCTTGCCATTTCTTCAGATAATTTTGTTTTCAGTGAATGAAGACAAACATTTAATTGTGAGTTTTACTAACACAAGCACATACATATCAGAATTCACCTCTTATTGTTGGTGTATCAGATGCTTATAATTACACCAGACTAAGTTTCTGGACCATGTTCAAAATCTTTTTTTGTATTCATATAATGCTAAACCATAGTATAATCCAAGCCTGACCTGGACTTTTAGTGCTACCATCAATACTTATTTTACTATTGACTTGCTGAATTTTATTTGGATCCTCTGCTACGTGGATCATCATAATTTTGGAATGTCTCAAAGATCAAAGAAAACTCTACAAATTAATGATACTGCTAATCCACTTGCTAGGCAAAACCCCCTTGGTTCTACAGAGACTTTTTCATACACACTGCAGGATAGCCTTGGCTGCTAAATACTACATCTCTAAGCCAACAAGAAGATGCTTAAAATGAGGGAGAGGAGGAGAGAACCTTTCCAATATTCAGTCTTCTGCATAGTGATTATACCTGCAAAAATGTTACATATTCACTAACACTTGTTCTACCTGGATTCTATGGAAAAACCTGGCATGCACAGTGAGCCTCTGAATTTTAAAGTGCCTGAATCCATGAACATCACAAAATGTCTTCCACCCAGAAAGGAAAGGCCATAAAGTATAATGTCTTAAATCCTAACTGAGGTTTTGCTAATCAAATTTCTGGATTAAAAGTTTTACCCAATTAGCTCCCTGTTAAAAGATATGGCTACTGAATTTTCACATTCCCTTTCCAATTGCTCCCTCTTATCTGATTTCTGTACTTCTGGTGACCTATATAAAATGACAAAGTCTCATTATCAGAATTCTGCAGCACCCAGAACTGGCTGTAATTGATGAACTGAAGCCACAGCTGGAGCAAGAGCCTGCAGATGTAAAGTCAAGCAAGAAGGTGTTCCTTTGAAATAAGACAGAAATGGGCTGTTCTCACCAGGGCTTTGAAAACAGGGGTTGGTAAAAATGTGAAGTTCTATTATATAAAAATAAGGATGATTTAGGGGGAAAAAAAATTCTTGACTTGATACTTTTATCCTCCTAATCTCTTTCTGCCCATCCAGGCAGTCATTCAGGAGCACCGTCCCTCACAGATTTCATGTGCTTACAAAGGAAGAAAAAAAAAAGTAACTTCTGTTGACATTGTCAGTGCAGAAGAGGACACCTCATACACCATATAAAAATTAATGAGTAAGTCTACTCATGGAAAAGCCATGGAATTCCTAGAACTCTAGAAAGGACATACACAGACATCCAAAAAATAGCTCATTAATTATCTTAGATTACCACTTCACATGTCCTCTAACAAGTGGGCCAGCATATTTCAGCAGAACAAGCAGAGCACAACACAAAATATTTCCAGTCTCTGAGAGTACATAAAATTACTGTGAGCATTACATTTATCTTATTAACTGAAAGCAAAGTGGGAAGACAATAGTTCAGTCATCCTACCTAATTCTCTTGAAATCTGGAGTACCCTTGGGATCTACACAGTGCATGAACTACTTTCTTAGATGCATCAAACATGCTGATCTTGAAGTGTTTACAATGCCAAAACCATCCAGTCTTGCTGCCTACATTTTCTCTCCACCGTGACTGAACTTTAATATGAGGAGCTCTACTATTGGCCACCCCAAAGATGATTTTCCTTCATGGATGAAGGAAACTTCCTCCAAGTGAAGGAAACTTCTGATGAAATCTCTGCAAACTCATTCTGTTCTGATTTAATTTTTTTGTTTTAGCTACAAGAAGTTTGTTCATTATGCTTAGCATTGAGTATTGCTGTTTCAAATTCCATGAACTCCCAGTACTGGCAATTCTAATGGATCTCCAGGGCTTTGACAGCAGTGAACAATTTGTCAGAATTTCTTAGATTACCTCCAATATTTAAGTGTCTATAAACATGAGCCTTCTTATTTGTGCACGCCTGTATCTTGGCTACACCTGACAAAACAATCTCCAGTTATATGCACTTCCATTCAGAAGCCATCAAAAAGTCCACCCATGTCAGAACACCTGGGGTTATCAGTAAGTAAATAAAATAGCAAGATTTTTGTCATGTAACACTGACTTAGATAGAACTCTTAGCCGTGTCTATAATCTATGCTTAAGGGTCATGACTGGGGTTAAAAGAAAAAAAATTACTTGAAGGACATTTTAACGTGTTCACTGTTTCAGAACAAAACAGTACTGACAGAAACCACCTAACACCATCAAACTTCAGCCAAAACAGGCACAACATGGATTTTGCTTCATAGCCTTATACCACATAACACAAATGTCATCTACATGTGTGCTGTCATAAAACATTGAAAACAAAGCTTTTGTGCCTCAAAAATATATCAAATTAGATAATCAGCTTTATTTTATATTTTTCCACATACAAGCTGTTTTTCTTAGTAAGTGGGACTAGAAAAAGATAATTCAGTTTAAATTGCTTGTGTCGTATGGAAGCAAAGGTTTTGTAACATGTTCTAGAGTTAATTATTAATAGAAAAAATCATAGACAAATTGTTCTAGATATGGCTACTGCTTGTAACTGACATGTATAAAACACTGGGCCAGAAACCAACCTTTCAAAAATGTCATTTTAATAAAACAATATAATTTTTACTCTCTGTGAGAAATAGAAATATATTTTCCCTAATAATGTTCTTAGAAATATGAAACTTCTCAAAAAATGTGGACTACAACAATTCCAAAGCTCCTGTGTACAAAAGTCGGCTTAAATGAGACAGTGGTCTTTCTGCATCTCACACTGAAATTTATAATTGCCATGAATATTTTGAAAAACCCTACTAGAATCCACTTTGTCAGCATCTTAGATTGCAGCAATTAACCTTCGCTAACTCATTAACTTGATCCGGAAATCTGTTTGTTCCTTACTTTTGCTGTAATCATCACCAAAGCACCCTTCATAACTCCAGTAAGTGTTCAAAAATAACGAAAGAAATAAAAAGAAGAAAACATACGGGAAAAAAGTTTTTACTTGTTCCTTCAAACAACTGCATTTATACACTTACGAAAATAATAAGGCATAGTACATATACTTTACAAATAAATGTAGTTACAGCTGCAACCTGCCTGCACCTGTATAATTCTCAGAAACACATCCCTTCTGAAAGAAAGATATCGACCAGTATATTTATATGCCAATGCCTTCAAATACATCCATAGACATAAAAGGATAATACTCAAGTGCAATGCAGAAAGAATTTTTTCAGGACTGAAGGACTGAAGCATGGACCACCAGCACCATCCTTTTTTTTTTTTTTAATTAAAAATGTGTGTACCTTTTTGGTATGTGCTCCAATTCCACTGATTCAACAGAAGTACATTTTCCTAACAAGGCTGTTGCACCCTTAGAAGACATTAAAACATTTTTTGGTATTTTCAAGATATAAACGACTCATTTCCATCTTAGCTTATAATATTATATTAAGCATCGTGCTGTATCATATTATAAACAGGAACTACTTATTATAAATACACATAAGAAGTGAACATTCCTACAATTTAATGAGCAAAGCTGTGATCTGCATGCTGCAGTTCATTAGGTTCTCATATGAAAAGAAAAAAACATCACAGCTCAAAATTGAAAACTGTGGTTTTAAATTAGTACTTTTAGGACTCCTCATCTTTTAACTGGCAGTGGGAAATGGATATAAGAAGACAGATGCTGTAAGTTCAGTTCATTACTACCAGCTCTGCATTATTTCCCAACCTTCCTGACACCATGAAGATTGATTGCTACTCCATTCCTTTAGATGTATGTGGATTTGAATAAAGGGTTTATTTTCTCTACCGTACTTCAAAAATTTTAGTATTTTTCTTTTTTCTCCCATTTCCTTACATTCATGGCACATTTTGGAGACCTCTCAACATACTCTCATGTAGCACTGGAACAAAAATCATTGGCAATCTTAATTGAACTCTATCATGTCTCTGAAGCTGCAGAAGTAAGTTTCACACTGGGAGAGTAGGGCTGCACTTCCCAGAAAAGACCCACATTAACTCCAGACCAGTGGCCAAAAGAAAGACACCATCACAACCCAATAATGGGGATAATTTTCACCACAGATGTAAGTAAGGAAGAGGAGATAAAAGCACTCAAGTTAAAAAAGCATGCAGTAGGAAAAACTCCCTCAGACTACAGCTGACCTCTTCATCAAGCAGTTTATTTTCAATATCATATGAAAGCGCAGGCTGTTTACTAAACTTTTCAGTAAAAAAAAATATAAGATTAACAGTTAATAATACAAACTGTTGGATAAGAATAGAGTTATTGTATTCCGGGGTTTTTTATTTTTAGAATTTACTTTATTGCGGTAGAACAAAGCCTGCCTTGTCATATTTCAAGGCTGTGTAATTTGGTTCTTTATCTCATGTAACATAAGACTTTAGGTATCTCTGAATTGCCTTAACTCACCAAAGCAGTCACACATCTACACTTTGTAAAAGCAAAGAAATAAAAAGTGTGGGTATTTTTAAATAAAACAAGTATTTTAACTGAAGTCTTTCATCAGATACTTTCATGAGGTTTCATTTGAGGATACACACTGGAGGAAACAATAATTTGAATATGCAAATAATGGAAGCAGATGCCCATTCACAGCAGGACAGCTACTTTGCTCTGTACTTTGCAAAACACGAATTAGTCAAAACTGGACAATAAAGCCAAAAATTACACTTGTATGAAATCTTTTATAACTAGAAAATTATGTTTAGACAGCAACCATGAACCACTGATACAGGGTTAGCAGAATGCATGCAATTCCCATGGAATCTGGTTACTGAAGTCATGCCAGGTTAACTGAAATAGGTTTTGTTAAACTAATGCATTCTTTGTGCAGGCACTCTTGTGTAATAGGTTTTCAAATAGTTATTTCAACTTAAATTGTGTCTGTGAAGTTGTGCTGTTCTGACTTTATGAGAAATTCATATAATACTGCTAAAGAGAACTCTTGCTTCAAAATCCTACACTTTCATTGCTGCAGGCAGACGTGGAGAGGGTAGATAGGGCAGGAGGATTATTAGACTGGACACAGGCAGCTTTCCCACTTACTTCCAAAGACAGCCACAAATATTTCTTGTTCATGTCTTATTAATCAAACTTTTAGCACTACTTTTTCTGCACTGTTATGATAAACCAACCATGGAGCAAACACTGCTTGGTCTCCATGTCCCACCATCCATTTTCTTTTGTGACAAACTGGAAGCTCTTTCATACAGGAATCATTCTTTCCCTCTCTGTTTATACAAGTGCAGCAGAATCCTCATTCACTGGTAACTTTCTAGATGTTACAAACATACATGAACTATTATATGCAGAATTACAAGAAAATTATGGTCTTGGTTGATTACCATGGCTGCAAGGCCAGAATCTTATATGGGAGGTTATTGCAGTCAGCTCAAATGACCCAAAATTGACAGGCTATGCAAACTCCAGCCCTTCCCAAGTTAAATCAACATGAACAGCTCTCAACAGGAGCATAAAAGCTCTCAAGTGTGTTTTACACTGTCTGCCTAAAACAGTGACCCAGGAAGGATACATCTCACTGATCATTGTTATCTGCAAGGGAGTCCACATCCAAGGCAAACAGGCTTATAACTCAGAGGTTCTATCTGAAGGTAGCTTAGAAAAAAAAACCACATTTTGCTTTTCAGCTATCATATCTGAGAATACCATGAGAATGCTTAAATGCAAGAGCTTTGTATGTTGCATTACATCCTTAAAGACTGCTAAAAATTTAACTAGCTGGAATCCAAAACATGTGACCCTAAATTGAGAAGCTGTTAAATAAAACATGTAGGAACACACTCAAAGTTTTCATTTGGAATTCTATTGAGGCCATTCTATATTTGGAGCTTAAATGTCTCAAGAATTACCTCAGGTAACCCACCCCAAAAAAAAATCTGTGGGGGGTGAGGGGGGGAAGTCAGTGGCTCTAGCAGGAGAAATAAAAATAAATCCTCTTTTTAAACCAAATACACCTGCAGTCTACATGAAATGTAGATGCAAACAAGCAGTTTGAAGCACATTTTGTTACAGCCAATACTTTACCGAATTAAGTTGGGGTTTTATTGTCATTTAGCATTGTTTTACTCTTAAGTGGATATCCAGAATGAACAGCCAGCTGTCAGAAAGTGACAGAAATGAATATTAATGCACGTTAGGGGAAAAAAAAGTCCAAAAGCTTTGCTGTCACATTAAGTTCTTACATATAAAAACATATTTCCCCATTTTGAGGGCTGAAAATTCACAAAATAATACCTCCTTTTACTACTTTTTAACTAATATGTGGTAACCACCACAACTCTAGCCAACACTAGGCAAGGGTGGTGAATATTGGGGTTATTTTCCCATTATTAGATCATGCAGTTAATTGATCCAGCTATATGAACCCATACACATAGGAGAAATCAAATCCTGATAGTCTGATAGAAGGGGTAACTGAAGACACACTTTTCCTGATAGAATCTGCATGCTCCAGGAGCAAGAACAAGGCAACATTGCATTTAATAGCCTCTGGTCATGAGCTTACCAGCTTAAGAAGCTTCTCATTAACTTTTCCCCTGTGGTAGAATGTAGTTTTTCAGAAAATACACTGACAAGGTGCTTCTCTATTCAATTTCAAAAAAACTAAAATACACACACACCTAAAACAATAAAAATTATTGGTTACAACAGCACATTACATAGTTTTGGAAAACAATTTCTTCTGAAGGTTTTTCTAATAATTTCTGGCAACTTCTTCAGTCATGTTCCATATAATCTTCTGCAATATCAATACTATGTTGGACTGTTACTGAAACATTCCACATTTTTGGGCAGGGCAATGCTGATTAAACAGATTTCTTCAAATAAATTTTCACTAGCCCAAGATTAGTACATTATTTATAAGCTATTTGCTGGTTTACAAGGTTTATCCATTAAATCAAATAAGTCTTGTCAGTGACATTTCTTTGAATTGAGACCAGGACATTATTTTATATTCGACCCAAAAAAAGGCTACAGTAAAGGACAGTAACAAAACTGTTTGACTTCAAAAGTTGTTTTAGCAATTGTGGAACTATGAGCAAAAAGCTGTAACAGCAACATAAAAATCACTGAGTAAAAAGTAGGGTTACTTTCTTGTTGGAATAATATGGCTTACAGAATAAAAATGCTGAAGAAATATCATTTCATGTGTATTTGTTTTCACCCTCTGTCAAACACAGATCTTCCAGTAAACAAATCAAGTTAGAAGGTAGCCTTTTTGAATGCTTTATTAAAATTAGCATCCCATCAGTTCCTCCTAGAAATAAAAAGATCCTAAACTAAAGATTCTAAAAAACTATAAAAACTATGTAATACATTTTTCTTACGAATTCTCCAATAGACCTAAACTTGAATTGTCCCATCAGTGTAAACCCATGCATCATCCATATGATGATGGTCAAATCAAAACACAAAAAAATTAATCTAAATTTTCTTACTTGCAACCTGACAATAAAATTATTTCTCTTTTCACTATCTCATGCAATTTCATCTATCCAGCCTTCGCTATTTTCTGCAAAGTAAATGGTCATTGTTTTCTAAAGAATAGGAAAAAAAGTATGCCATTTCAATTCTCCATTTTTCAATGAGAAACAATGCTCACATCTAAAAGGCAGAATTTTTATCAGCACAAAGGTTTTTTTCAATAATAAGTTCTCAAGCAGATTAGTATGAAAAAGTCAGGAATTTTTTTTTGTTTGGTTATGGAGTTTTTTCTTTTAAGTACAAAATAATTAAAGGTATCTACTTACACTTTACTGAACCAAGTACAGGCTAGTCATGACTGTCATACCTTTGGATCCAATTTCTCCATAATGCCAGACTTTCCCATTTCTATTCAAATTACAAGCTATAATTGAGAATTCATTATCTATCGAACCTTATGTGTAGGAACATTTACTTTTTAATGAAACCAAAACAAAAAAACATAGCATAAAATGTTCCCTAGCTTACAAACATACCTTCATTAAACATCCTTTTTAAATTAAAAATATGATATTAAAGTCAGGTCTAATGCAACTCGTAAGATGTAAAACCCCATGTAAATACTTTGTTAGAAAGTTATTAAAAACATTTGTTACTACCTCTTTAACTTCTGTGCTTGTCAAATATGTCTATTAAAGAACGTTAAAATTTAATCTTATGTCTACCTATTAAAAAGCAGAAAGCAGAGAGAGAAATGAAAGAACAACACATTATTACTAAAAGCCTGAAGCAACCAAGGCAGTGATAGTGATAGCAAATTTTACCACCTCAAGAACATTGAGGCATGTTTTACAAAAAGGAGAGTCAGATACTTCTGGGGACAGAAAGAGATTAGTAAAATAATACACTTCTAGAATTATTAGACATATTATTACTTTAATACTAAGCGAGGAATGTTTCTTACTATTTTTTATTTTCTATATAACATGGAGCAAGATTGAGAAGTATTATTAAAGGGGATAAGCAAACCCAGAAATAAACTGAGACTAATGAGAAATTGCCACAAAACACCATCTTTGATATGGAAGAAAAGAATCTCAAAAATTGTTCAAAGTAGGAGATATTAGAAGGGACATTATACTGTGCTACCACACTGGCACGAAAGAAAAGAGATATCAAAATAAAAGAACACATTTCAGAACTAGAAAATCCTTGACACTAAGTTTCAAAATCAGAAATTTTGCTTTCCTGTAATTTCGATAAAAAGAAATCCTGTTTGTTTTTAACATAATCCTGTTCCCAAGAGATGTAAATCCTTTAATTTCTTACATATAAATCTGTCTCACATGAAATGCAATGGAATAGGAATGGTGTCACTGCATATGCTGATGATAATATCAGGGGGGTTTTTTGCCTTACAATACTCTAATTTCAAGCACACAAGTGATTAAGCTTTGCAGCTTTCAGGCCAAAATTTTTTGCTTACAATTGTCAAAAAACTTCAAAAGCTTTCATATTTTTAGAAGTGTCTAGGAATACATGCTTGGTTTATTACACCGAAGAACCAGTTCACCGACATCCCAGCCATCTGGACAAGACTAAGCATTCAGGAAAGAAGTGCAAGCTAGAAAGCTTTTTTTCCTGATAACAGACACTATAATCTGGCATGGTTGATGGTTTCGAACAGAAACTATCACTATTCCCTGAAATTGTGCGATCCAGCTAAACATCTCACCTTTAGTGGCATCACAGAATTCAAATAATGTGACAAGGAAGCTGAACAGCATTCCAGCCCAAAGCAGAAATTGTGTATTTCATCTCATAAAGGTAAACCCGAATATAAAGTCATAAACACTTTTTACCCATTTTGAACACAGATGCAGAGACATGTGCAAGCTATGCTGCAGAAATTAATCGATTATTTGAATTTTAGCTGACAATGTAATTTCTTAAACTAAAACTTCTTCCTCATCTGAGTGCTACCATCCAATGCAGTAATATCACAGTAAGCAAAGCAAGCCCCTTCTCTAAGTGAACTTCCCTCTTTCTTTCTCCTTTTCCATTCCCCCTCCCTTTCTTTACTGCAAGAGATCATCAGGTGAATAGAAGATTGAAATAAACAATCTCTGCACAGAGTCAAGCATATGCCAAAAATTTCCATTGTTGTTAAAATCAGCAGATTGAAGATTAAATGGTTAAACATTTTAAAGCTCAATGATTCACCCATTTGCAGCAGGAAAATATATCTTACTTCTTTCCCTGCATGCAAAAATATCAGGATGACCTACTGTTATCACTTTACAATTAAAGAACCTTGGCAAAATGCACTTGTTTCCTCCTACTCATAAACAACTTAGAAAACCTCCAGGCCTAACTCTGTATTTCCAATTTTTATAAACCTTTCTCCGTTTAATTTTAACATAAGAGGTGACAATAAATTGGCTTTACTGACTGTGCACGTCTCAAACAGATATAAAATACAATATAAACAATGCGGTGAGGATACTGCAGGAGTAAGAAAGAAAAGATGCAGATGGCATTGCAGTGAGACGAGAATTTGTGCTACAGATGGAAGTATTTCCCAGACCGAAGGCGTTTGTTAATCACTGAACTGAGCCCCTGAGCGCGCTGTTTTTGTCGCGCGGATGGCGCGGCTCCCCCGGGACAGCGGCTGTGCATCAGCAGCGGGCCAAGGTCAGGGACGGCCCCGCAGTCGCCAAGCAACGCCCGGCCCTGCCTGGGCTGGAGGGCACCGGGGCAGGGTGGGCAGCTCGGCTGGGAACCCACCCGGGCACCTGCCCTCAGCCCTGGGAATCACGTCCCTGTTGGGTCAGCTAAAGGGCCACGGCAACAGCTGGGAACAGCTGTACTTCAGCACCTCAGGCAGGACTGGTGCTACTCCCCTACGGTGGAGCACGAAGGGACCACAGCCAGGCTGAACTTTGAATAAAGGTGAGGCTACAAAAAGCGATGGCAGCCGCTCAGTATTGGTATTTAGCAACATTAGTATCTTAGTATCTGAGACAGTCTCCCTGCCTTCTGAGAAACCCTCTTCAGAAAGAATTGTTCCACACTATTAAGTCTTTCTATTATACATTCTCTATTATTAGATATTACCATTTTAAGTTCTTCTCCAGGTCTTACAACAAAACTGTATAAACAGACTTCACACTGATGGCATTTAATTGCTTTGCATGTGCATCAGCTAATGCATGAATGATTCAAGCAATTAAGAGCCAGAGGTGCTGCTTAGTTTCCATCCTTTTAGAGCCCAGGAAAGTCTAGTGAAATAAAGCAATGATTCTCAACCAGACTCAAGCAGTCTGAAATCATTCAGTGTGTCTGCTGAAAAAAGAAATAATGTAAAACATGCCTATGATCCTAGGGTTTAAAAGGTATCACTTTTAAACCTTTTGGACTATCAATATTAAATTAATGCTTTTTCAAGCATATTTTAAGACTGCAAGAACAGTTACTTTGTGGATGTCTACAGAACCAGAGCATTTATAAGCAATTCTTCCAAATGATGGATTACAACTGAGAAAGTTTATTTCATTCTTAAAAAGATCAACTAAGCATTCAACCATTCAGTTAAGACAGGACCAGTAATTTCCCCAAAGAAACTTAGACAAGAATATACAGTGTCCATTTATGTGTCTACTGAAGATGCATTTCTTTGGAGAAATCATATTGGTTTTGTCACTTTTTATCAACACATGGGTCTATTTCCAACAACAAAAACTTACTTTTACTTTTGGAATTACATATACATGCAAAATGCAAACATTGATAAAACACTCTGCTTTTTACGAGAATAAGATGGTGCTGAATTTCTAAGAAACAGTTGAATTATGGTTCAAGATAAACAGAACAATGCTTATCATTCAGTGCTTCTCACTGTATTGTGAAAACATTATTATATAAATTATATATAATACAAAAAAATTAATTTTAGAAGCCAGATAAACAGAAGTGCTTGTAAATAATTAGTTACCCATATTCAGAATGAAACAGGATCTTTTTATGTTAATTCTATGGAGACAAAGACGTTGAATTAGGACATACTTTAGCACAATCTCACAGACACTTATAGTTACTGAAATGTGAGGGTAATTTTGCTAGATAAACACCTAAGAGACTCTCAGGGCACCAGCCTCAAAACTGGTATCATTGAACACTTTTACTGGTCTTACCAGCTGGCCTGAACTGACACAAAAAGGGAAGAACAAGGTCCTGTTAAAGGACCTGACAGTGACTGGTGTGTAAATCAAAACACATCAAAACACATCAATTGTAAAAATATACAGTTATCAAAACCATGATTTAATAAATGTGCTGAATTGGATTTTTAACTCCCAGCTTTCATATGTTTTCATAAAGAGATGACGTCCAGTGTTTGATAACTATTGCAATTTTTTTTTTATTACTACAGCTATTACAACAAGTTCAAAACCTTTTGTTACCAATGCCAACCCATTACATGAATTTCTTTGTCTAAATAGTGACATCTTATATATACATATTAAGTATTCACAAAATTTATCCTGGCATATTTTGTTTAAAAGTTATGAGGCGTTTCTCATTGTTAATTAATAAACAGATGCCAGGATAAATTTTGTGAATGTCTATGATAGTTCCTTTTTCCAAAGGAAATATCTGATTGTTTCCTTCAACAATCCAGATACCGGAAGTTAAATTGCAGAGGAATGGAGATGTGAGCAAGATCTACCTTTTCCACAGATACTGTCTCTGATGTACCAACCACGAAGCTGTTGGACCCATCATGCACCAAGCTTGGCTTCTTTCAGACTATGCACACTTGATGTGTAAGGAGATTCTCCTGAAGAAGGTTCATTCTCTGCATCAGACCAAGTTACAGAAGTCAGTGTTGGCATGGGAGCCAGAATGGCAAGGAGAAATAGCCATAAATATGGACTCTTACTTCCAAGAAATTCCATTTATTATTTGTAAATAAATAATTATTTATACATATATTATTTGTAAAAGAAAAATTTCTGTACTTCAACCAAGTCCAGAAAAGGCAATTGGCTGATGATCAAATATTGACTTGCAATTTGTAGGCAAACAGCTGGGAGAAAGCTGGATGTGCATCAGCCTTCATAGAGAGCTGACCTGGCAGCCAGGGAAAAATGAGCAGAAAAAGATTTCTGCATCTGCAGGTTATTGTAATTAGTAAAGAGCATTCTATGAAACTTCCTAAGACACAAAATTAGAACTGGCTCATTTTACTCATAAAAAGTAAGAGAATTTTGTGTGGACAATTTGATGACTACATTCAGCTTTCAGTTGCTAGCAGATTTTTCAGGGTAGAAAATAAGCAGACTACAGATGGGGAAAACATTGGAGCTGGCTCAGCAGGGTTAATTCTGGCATGATGCTGCATTACCAGTCAGCTGCAGTGCCTCAGCACCACACTCCAGGGACCGGGGTAATTGTGCATGGAGCTGGCAGGGAATCAGGAGCTTTGTTAGCTCCTGATCAGCATTAACCATTCTAAATAAAGCTCAGCTCTACGCAGACAAATGTAGGTGACTCCACATGATCCTCATCAGTACCCTGGAGCTTTCTTCCATGTGGAGTATGCTATTTCCCCAGTAATAGATAGTGGAAAGTGATTACTAGCAGAAGAAAGACTTTGTCCAAAGCCGTTCCACTCCAGCTTCAGCCCTTCTGTACAAAACTTCCCAAAAACGTACATGGAAAGGAGGAAGCTAGTACAAGAAAGCAGACCTTTGCATTGTCACAGCTGCACAAGCAAAAACCTGCAATCAAGTGAAAAACAGAATTTGCATTTGGTGTGCTTATTACTACAGAGTGAAAATATTTCATCATAATGAGATGAGCTTTAAACATTACTGAGAATTCCATAAGGTTATAGTCCACACAAGGGAACACTTTCAGGGACACGAAACCACTCTACAGAAATTAAGACAAACTAAACAAACAATTCACTAGAATAACATCCTGTGACAAGGTAAACTGGTAAATGAAAATAAAAGGGGGACCAAATGAAGGCCTAAATACAAAGGGAGACCAAATTAAGACTTTGGCACAACTAAGCATAGCATCAAAATTCACCAGATTGCTGGACGATTTACTAAAAAACTTCTAGAATAAATCTGATATGGACAATAAGGAAAGGAAATTAGTACCAGCAGGTAAAAAACTACCATATCTATCAGCTCTGAAGAAGACCTATATAAGCTCTAAAAGGTCACCATATTGTTAAATTGTACAAGAAATTTTGGAATGAAAAATACAGAGTCCATTTTGTGGTCTGAAGGTCCACAAGGTCTTGAAGGTCTTGATCTTGTAAGATCAAGAGATTTCCAAAGTGAAATGTGAGCATATATTTTTCTAAAATTATAGAGATACAGAAACTTTTGATGCTGAAGAAAATTGTGAGAAAATTTCTAGGGGCAGATTGTGAGTCAAGCCTTGCAGTACCAGGTTTCCAAACCTTTAGATCAAAAAACAATGTTAACAGATCAGGCAAGAGACAAGGAAGAACAACAAGGGTGAGGACAGGATTTTTTTCTTACATCTATTAATTATTTGTAGCCAAAACTATTTTATCTGAATTGACCGATAATGGGGTCTTGGAGACATTGATCACCATTGCAGTCTATTGATCCAATCCACAATCAGCTGAGTGCAATGGAAACAGTCTTTAATTAGGAATTTAAATATGCCTGCAAAACAGATTCTTCTTTCTTTCTTTCTTCATTCATCTCATCTTGAATCATATAAAATCTTCTATCTTCACACAGAATCCAACATAGATCTCACCCTATAGCGATACACAATGAAAACATTAAAAAAACATCTAAAAAAGGCATAAAACCCAAGGGCACCTAGAACAAACTGTGCTTACCACATCTATACAGCACAGCAAATGACTGAAGTTTTCAGAGCAAGGCCTCTGAGCTGCACTGTTCAATGCAAGCCATTTCAGAGTACCTGAAAAAAATTAGCTTCTTGAAGACTGTCAGAAGCACCACAATCCACTCTGAAAAAATGAAACCACACTTGCCACCCCATTGGGTGTATTTGCATATATCTACATTAATGATGGGGGTCCAATTCAACTGTTAAGCTCAGATGCATCACTGCAGATAATTATTTTAAATGTTGCTAGAAAGAAGTTATTGTTACACAGCTTCAACAATAGATTATTCTAAAACTATTCCAAAACCCATACAAAAATGGAATCTCAGATTTTACTTACACTGTCAATCCTCACTGAGTTATCACAAGTGTAGAAAATAACACAGTTGTTATATGGTCTAGTTAGTTAAAACAAAACAAGAAGATGAATTGCAACGTTAATAAGAGTTCTTTTGTCATCTGATTTTCCACAAAGCACTTTTCATTTTTTAGTAAAATATTGAAAACAAAGTTGTTCAGAATGATGCCTCTGTGTTTCATAGGATTTTCAAGTACAATTCCCATTCTCAGATAATCTGGTGATAGGAGCCATTTACTTGCTCCAGGAACACCTTTCCTGAATAAACAGAAACAGTAAAACAATTATGAAACTATAATTACAACTGGAAAAACTCATTGAAGGACTTAGTCCCTCAGAAACTCAATCTTATCATAAAACCAAAAACTATCAGCAGTGAAGAACTATAAAGACTGTCTCCCAACATATTTCACAAAAAGGAATTTTAGAGAAACTTCTTTTCTAGAAGAATCCTCTCATTCAGCCTGGAATAAGAAGAGATGCAATCCACTCACACTTCCAAGTTGATGTAGATGACTATGCAATATGACCTCAGCAAAAAGGCATGTGACCTTCGCCTTAGTTATTGGGTGAAGCGGAAATGAGATCTAAAAAAGCTAAGGACCTACATACATTCTGAAAAACAGCATTAATTACCAGTCATAAGTGAAAGTCATAAGTGAAAGCCAGGGTTAAGTCAAAAACGGGGAAATCTGCTAAATTTGTCAAGCACTGAGCAACTTTTACTAAATTTTTCAGAACTAAAAACGTAGAGAGTATTTCTAGCTCATAAGTCACTGCTGAGGTTCCTGCTGCTGAGCAAAAATATTTTACCTATGGTAAGTCCATCATTTGTCTAATAGGAGTAAATGCAAACTAACTGGATCACTCTAGTTAGTTCTCTAGCATTCACTACGGAAATGCAAATCAGATTTGCTACCAAAAAAAAAGGAAAGGAGAATTAATACGATTATTATATTTGGAAACTCATCAGCAATGAAAACTGACTACTTTTTTTCTAAATTGTCTGCTTCTTGTATATCCCAATTCATACCTTGATGCCAAAAATTAGTTCTTAATATTTCTATTTGTGTGAAATCCTATGGCAGATGTCTAACCATGTCTGTTTCTGTATTAAAGAACAATGCTGGTCTAAGAGGCAGCAAAATTCAAAAATCCATACAGATGGCTAAAAATCATTTGGGTTGCTGTATCCACATGAACAATGGCATATAACATTGTAATAGGACCAGAGAAATTCATAATCCTTTCATACCTGTGAGAGTGCTAAGGACACCTGGAACACTATGCCGCATCATTAATGGATTTATTCAGACCTGGAATACAGGCAGGTGCCAAAGGAAAGGCCAACAGTCAAATTCTCTGATATATTATGTGAATTCACCTAGCTGAGACACAGAAAATTCAAACCAACTACCTTTTTACTTATACCTAAAGAACTGTCAGTACTGAAATGAAAATCCCAAAATGCCACTGAAATGCAAGTCAAGCAAGAAAAGAAGCTATCAGACTTTTTCAGCATCTAAATCCTCTTTGTCTAAGAAGAAAATAAAAACTATTTTTGGAAGCTAACTTTATTTATGCAACTCACAGTTAAAAGACAGCAACAGAAGCTACAGAAATTACATTCCTGCAACTGCAGCAAACAGATGTCTAAGCATCAAACAAACTGGGAATCGAACAGATGTTATTCTGATAAAGGTAGAGGAAAACCAGGAAAACATAGCTAGAAAATATTTCAAATAGATTGCCTTCTAATGGCTGTTTGAAGTATATATTCACTCATCTAGCTAGCATCCTCAAAAGTATTCCAAACCCTGTGAAGGTCAAAGGCAAGGGCAGCTTTGTGGTTCAGGAGCAGCACTGCTGTGGGTGTGGATGTCGGACCAGGGCCACAGCCCAGTTCTCCCTTTCCAAACCAGCCAGCGCAGCAATGCAAACTTCCCTTGCTCAGAGCATATTTTGTACATGAAACCAAAGCTTCTATAACAGTCCAGAGCACAGACACAACTGCTTTGTGATTAAGCCTGAATGTATTGATTTCCTCATTCTATTATGAATATTTATAGCAAATATTTCAGCTTATCTGTTATATAAGCTTACAAGTCATTCAGTAAGGTTTAACTTTTGTCCTTTTCCCCAATGCTGCCTGTATTTCATGTCTTAACTAAAGAAATGTAAACACACATTGTATTCCATACTCATCTTCATCCCAGTTACTTCATGAGGTTTAAAGCAACTATGAATGACTTATGATTCTACTCATCCATAATTGCAGTAGAATGACTGCAAATTAGTTTCTGCACTGAAACATCCCTACATCAACTTTGCTTCCCTCTGGGTTTGACATTATTGTCTTTAGAAAGAAAGCAAATTCTTCTAAAATGAGGGATACAAGTTTTCTCAGCTTAGCCTGAGCAGCAATCAACCTAACACTTTTACAATTCCCTTGAAAAACTGAAAACCTCATCTCTGTTATTTTAAAAAGACAGAGAAAAATAAACTGTGCAGATCAACAACTGGTACTCAACAGTTTTACAGTTATCCCCAAAATTAGATTAGGTAATGGCAAGGTTAACATCTAAATCAATACACCATTAAATAAATACTCAGGAACTTTTCTCTCTAGACACTGCAAGTGGTAGAAACTTCTAGCTGAACATAGGGGTTATCAGAAAATGATGGTTCATTGATTAAAATGAATTTTGTGCTGACACCTCTGATCAGAGGAGGCCAAATCACAGATGTGTTTCTGACAGACACTTTCCCTCCCTACTGCAGCACTAATGGCTCTGCTCCCAGATCAGGGAACGCTGCCCCTTGAAGCCCTCAGCTGCAGCCCCCCTCTCAAAGTCAGAGAAGAGAATTTCAAAGCCGTAAGACTGCCAGGGTAACTTGAAATTCTCAAGACTTCACAGAACTTCAGCTTCACACAACTGCCCTGCTTACTGCCAAGAAGCCTGGAAGAGCCTCTGCCAGCCAGCAGCTCTCAGAGTTCAATAGCCACTGGCAGTAAAGGCCCCACCTCCAAGTGGGATGAACTTCCCCACCATATGCAAAGATCTTAGAAAATCTGAGAATACAGAATAGAGCTGGATGCAAATGTATCTTGGAAAGGAAAAATGTCCTCAGAACTAGAAATCTGAAGTTGGAAAATGCTGCAGTACTGATTACAAAGTGAAAAGCACATACATCATGCAAAAATAACTAAGATGCTACACTTGTGTTTGCTGTATGTCACATACTAAGGTTTGTTAGTACAGCTGTCATTCCAGATTATCCTTCAATTGATTAGTATATGATTTACATTATGTCTCATGTAAACATAAAATATGGTTAAATCACTAATATGTTACACTAACAGAAAAGCCTTCACGTTCCTAAAGCAAACACAGCGAAATTTGGGGCCACGCCCTGGCTTGCTACACGCTACTGCCAGTAGGACTTGATAATCAGAGAGCAAACTGTAACTGATAGATCTATCATGCTGTGCTTAAGCAGGCCTTTGTGAAAAGGCAGAATCACTGTAACTCTTGATCCATCCTTTTTCACTCACCTGCAGAAAGAGTTGAAATTATATGATTGCAGGGGAAGATGTTTAACTGGGGAGAAAGGTGTTTTGGAACCAAGTGGCACAGCTGACCTTGCTCCTGCATTCTTGCACCTTAGAGAATTTCTTTGGTACATTCCAAGAAACCAAAGCTCAAATGGTTACTGAAATAACTATTTCTATACTTCCATTTATTATTTTCATAGACAAAGAAATGACTATGAGTTTACATCAGCTTTAAGTGGTGTCATAGTCAAGTCCCAAGCAGCCCTCTAAAGATGTTCCACATTTTTAGAATCCTCTGTACAAGCCAGGTCCCCACACACCCTCTAAAAGATTATCAAGAATTTCTATAACATCAACTCAGTACCTTTCCATTACTTTTAAAAGGCAATAGTTAGACAAATTTTAACATCAGAGTCTATTACAATTATGTAAATTAAGTCAATTTGTCCTTCCTTCAATTAAACATGTTAATTTCCCAGGGGACTCAACACCATTTTCTTCAGTTGTCACATATGCCATCATCACACAGTACACCGTAGCCGTAAAAAGAATTAATCAAGTATCTGATCTCACAGACCCTGCCTATGGCAGTAAACCCCACGTAACCCAACTCCCTGAAATTCAAAGACATTCTCAAATGAGAAAGTTTCTCGGATCCCCACATACAGTAACAAAACCTTGGTGTTCCAGAGTTGCAATAAGTGCCAGAAAACTCTCTTGCCACCAGACAGCAGAATTAGAAATCTCAACACAAAAGGCATTTAGCTCATAAACTATTATTAGACTTTTACACAGCCTTTTTCCTTCTGGTTAGTGTTCAGTTTGTCTGAAAGCGGCTAAATTTGCCTGAAAATTAGATTACAATAGAAGTAGAAGTGTACAGTCAATCAGAAGTTATTAATAGACTGCTAGGTGTGTATGAAACCTAAAGAATTTGTTTTGGTTAGCCATTACAGAAATTGGTTCACTAGTTTGATTTTGATAAAGGTATTTAACAATTTGCTTAATTTCTTCAGCAGAAGAAACCATACATCACCTTTAAAGCAAAGATATAAATAAAATTTGCATGAATTTTTACAGGTTTGCTGAATTCAAAGCACAGATCATCAAGGCTGAATAAGAAACCTACTAATTGTCATGTGGTTCTTGGCGATAGTTACTGTCCTTATGGGCAAACACAGCTAATATATATTTCAAAGGCAGATCACAGCAATGTACCAAGTCTGAAAAATTACAAAAAATTGTCCATTTATTTTCCTTAGCCACGTGATTTGATTAATAGGTGATGCCCAGAAGAATTTAACTGTCTCATAGATGCTAGCTTTTTATAGGAGTGTCCTTGTCTCAAGATTACCTTCACAGTCTTCCTGTTTGTCTCTGTATAAAAGGGAACAAGTAGTCCATCGCAGATTATTCAAATCTTTCCATATCTATTAATCTTTCTCAGGGTGATATCTATTTCTGCCTTCTCTATCTTGTAAATAAAGTTACCTCAA
This sequence comes from Struthidea cinerea, assembly GCA_013397865.1. NCBI lineage: Eukaryota > Metazoa > Chordata > Aves > Passeriformes > Corcoracidae > Struthidea > Struthidea cinerea. The sequence goes on from VZTI01003805.1 coordinate 4,983,850, forward strand.
CTTGATTTCAGGGAACCAAGTACTATTTGTTCATAGAATCGAACAACATTCTAGAACAGCTTCTGCTCTCTTGTGACATTATCTGCACATCTTTAAATTGAATGTTGAACACTCCGCCTCAGTGAAGATTACACCACATACACCCACCAAAACATATGAGTCTTCATCCCAAAGAATCAGAGTTTATTCAGAATATGCATGGTTGACTGAAGTTATTCCTTCTCTTGTACACTTGTTGTCAACAAGCTTCAGCTTTATTAGATCCAGCACAAAGGACCAGATAAGGGCTACCTAGGCTGAAAGAGAGGCTTGGAAAGAAAAGAAACCATATCTTGTTACTTTTTTTACAGCTATTGCTCTTACAGCTACCCCAAAGTCTTCTCAAACTGACAATACAGTTGCTGTTGCAACTAATACATGAGGTACAACAAAGTTCTCAAAATCATTAATATTCAGTGACCTTATCTCAGTAAAACAACCCTACTTTCACAGTCAATTTGAATTCTGTTCTTACCTCACTCAAGAGCACCTTGTTCACAAACACCTTTGCTACAGAGGTCTTTGAAATACTGATCATTGATATATTGCCCCATTTCCAATGGGAAAGAACATTATGAAACTAAATTAATCTGTAAACTGCTAGACTGAATATTTGCCAGGCATAAAAATAGTCCAAGTGGTTGATTTTTTTTCTTTAATAAGAAGGTTTTTTTTCATTACAATTTAAATATATCCTGATAGGATCACTGACGTGTAATTCAGAATCTGGCATTTCAATACTATGCTTCCTTATAAAGTGCTTCCCACTCAGCATTCTTATAGCCTTCATATGTATTCACAAATTACCCTTTTGAACACCCAAGATTAACAGAATTTATAGGGAAAAAATGTAAGTAAAAAGGTTCTATGAGTTTTTGCCCAGTGTGACTCAGCAAGGCAGTGAGAATCACAAGCACCAAATCCTGATATTCCCATTCCTACTCACTATGTATCACTTCCAGAGCTTTCTATAAAATTTACAGCTACTTTTTCAGGTTTACACCAGAATACAATACTAAAAATACATTGGAATTGTCACAGCCTGTATTGTAAAGCAAATCAAGGTGAACTTGAAAAATAATACAGGCCAGTGATATGTATTGCTGAACTCAAACAGGCTCCATATGCAGCACACAAATCAGCTTTTGACTGCTTCTTTGTAAGAGATTAGACTCAGCCAATGGAAAAAATAAAGTTTTCTTATCAAGCAAGCATTACTTTTTCAATGTTTATTTTGATAAGCCCTTCCCTTCTTACAAAAGTTTTGGAAAATTACAACTGAATCACAGTTTTAGATCTTCTTCCTAATAATACAATTACAGTTTATGTTTTGTGAATTCATATTGACAAATGACAAGTTTCGCTCCAGAGGACATTCATTTTGGAGTTTACTTTATTCCAGTAACATATAAATTGGAAAAACTATACAGAAACAAAAAGCTGAATAAGACTACCTTTTTTCCTTAATAACCAATTCAAGACTTTTAATAAACAATGCTCTACAGTGTCAAATGCACATACTAAACTGCTTTTACCTTCAGATTTTGACTTAAATGCCAGTAAGAAATTTTAATGCAGTTAGCCCTACTTTTGCCAAAAAAAAGCACTTTTGAAATGATACAGGTGCACTGGGAATTTGGATTCTTTCATTTGGGGATCACTGTACCATTAGGCAGGTTGCTGAGCTCAGCTTACCACATCAACCAAAAGTATATAAATAATTTATTAATATTATTGAAGCCTTCCCTCTAGTGCAGTTGTCAAGAGAACAGGAAACCTCTCAGCATACATAAAAATGGGATTTAGCATTGTACAAAAACTTTATATTTAGATTAACCAACAAACAGGAATATCTTTAACTGAATTTATTCAGTTCAGAAAGGACATTGCAAAAAGAAAAATATTCACTATACACACACAGAGGGAAGAGTGGAATAACTCATTTATAAAAGGGAAAAAATACAACAGGGGAACGCAATTAAATTGAAAGACAGAAAATGAAAGCTAGGAAAGTTATTTTTTCCATGCAATTAAACTGCGGGATTAATTGGAACACAAATGTAACACAAAATATCACAGGGGTTTGATATTTAACAAGAACAGAGTGAGCTGTGAGAGCACCAAAAGCAACTGCAAAACCAAAAACCAACCAACCTGTGTCTGTGGTCAAGTTGACACTGTTTTCAGCAGACCCATATCTGCCTATTAAAACAGAATTTTAATTTTAATTCATCAGCTTCTAAGATTTCTAGACTCAGGACCCCATGATCAAATCACATCCTGCTAAATGCCAGTTCTGAAATTACTGATCTCAAACAAGTGCTTCTCAGAAGGGCAACATGTACAGGATTCTGAGAGGCCCCAAAAGGAGGGGAGCAATCCTACCTCCTGTAACACTGAATCAAGTCATACAATTCCACTTGCATTGGGAACCTACTCCACTAAAGCTCATTTCCAGAGCTACATAATATATACGTGATAACATAAAGTTAGATTATTTCAAAGGAAAGTAAAACAGTGATGGTTTTTAAGCAGATAACATTGCAAAGTGATTCTCTTAGAACAAGGAGCATAAACTGAAATAAAATACAATCTATGAAAAGCTGAAGCATCTTAGCATAGCATATCTTCTACTATTATTCAGTTATTTTACACCCGATCCAGATTTTTGGTATCGTTAATGATAAAAAATTATTGAAAATCAATACATGAAACTTTCATTTATATGACAGAATTTTTCAGAACCAAATAGTTTGCACTATGTAATGACCTGACTAGCCTTTAGAAAGAACGACTTTTAACAAATTTAAAGAGAGCATTTTGAGATACTGGAAAAGACGATACAAAGATTCACAAAGGTCAGTGTATAGATGATACCCAAATAACAACCCCTTCTAGAACTGAAACAGTTTGGGTTATTACATCATTCCAGTTTTGTTCTATGGATATTTACAACAAATTTTTTCTAGATCCCAAGGCAAAAATCACAGCACAATTCTTTATTCACTGCTTAGGAAACTACTGAATAGTCTCTTACTCACGTATTTTCACATTATATGCTTCCAGGCAAGAAGCTAATTTGAAAAGCTTAAATTTCTGACTAGAAATACATTTCTACTACACTAAGAGGAACCAGATGTTGTAACAGCTAAAATAAATTGGGTGGAGAAACTAGTTTTCACATTCATTTATTCTGTGCTATTTGAAACCACACATTGCCACACTGCAGAACTTCATCAGCTCCACTGCAAGCTTGGAGATGAGAGTTCATGAGGTACCTGAACAACACTGCACTTGCAGACCACAAGAACTCACAGAAAACAAATTACACCCATAAGTTCCATGTGATACACAATTGTAAATTGAAAAAAACCTCAACAATGGCTGAAATGTAAATATAGTAATTTCTGACTGAAAGAGATGTAAACTCACTGTCCTGAAATTCACACCAGATATTTTTCCGGTATCTAACAGTAATATTGCCATCTTGGGAGTCCTGCTTGCACTGCACAAAGTTTGTCAGCATCCAGGTATAGTCTAGACTTGATGTAAAACAGACATATATAACAACACAGAAATAATTCAAATGTCCAGCAAAAGGGAGGCAGGAACAGGACAAGAGTAAAAGGCAGATGCAAAATCTAATGGGGCAAAAAAAATACAGGGGTGTGTATATACAGAATGGTTTAGACTGGAAGGAACCTGAAGGAGTTCTCTGCTCCAACCCCTGCTCAGGCCAAGGTGCTTGGGGTTTTGGCCACTCAAGCCCAGAATCTCCAAGGATGAAGGTCCTACAACTGTTCTAAATGCCTATTCCATTGTTTGACCACCATAATTGCAAGGAATTTTTTTCTTTAAATTTAACTGGGACTTCACCTACTATAACATGTGTGTCCCCTCTCCTCCTTTCACTGATCACATCTGGGAAAAATCCTGCTCGATGTTCTCTATGACCACCCATTAGGTGGCTGAGAATGGCACTTGGATCCCCCTTAGCCACCTCCAAGGAAAACAAACTGAACCCTCACAGCCTCTTCTCACACATAGGATATTCATCAGTGCAAATATTTAAATTCTGCATCTTGAAAGTACTGCAAGAGTGAGCAGAGCTAGTCAGCAGGAAACAACATGGTATCTCAAAACTCAGGCTAAACTACGTGCAAATAAAAGAAAATTCAAGGGCATCTGCTAACTCTACATGTTACTGTTATTAAAGGTAAAAAGCAAACAGAGTGGTCATGTCACAAAACATTTGAATCACAATATCCACATAATCTAAATATATACCCTTCATTAATGAGTACATTAATGGGAAAAATAGCATTTTAAATGTACTAGAGAATTCATTAAGAATTTAAGGATAGACATTTCAGAAGGGATGTCAGCACTTAATAGAGAACAGGATCATGTGAGGAATTAATCAGGATACTGACACCAAGGTGATTTAGCAGTTAGATTAAAGGATGTTCTTTTACACAGCACTGTCCAGTGCAACCTGAAGTAACCTGGCCAATGAAATTCATACTGCTCACGCTGAAGTATTAGACCAGTGAGTCAAGAAACAATAATCCTTCTTCCTGCAGCTGTTTGCTAACTCTGGATTTCTGCATTCAGCATTAACCATCACATTACTAGAAGTCTATTGAGTCCAAAAATAAATTCAAAGAAAAAAGAAGCAAAAACCCAACACAAGATGAAAATACAAAAGCAGGGGTCAAAGGACAAAAAACCCTGAAATCACTGCAGTAAAGTCTACAAACATTCAAATACTATGATCAAAGACAAGAATAAATTCAGCTGGCATTTAAAGGCACAGGGAGGGAATGAAGAAGAACAATCAGGCAGAAATTCAGGAGGGCAAATAAAAAATAACTTTAAAAATTATGAAAATAATTCTAAGAACAAAATTTAAAATATAATCTACTGTCCAGTTTTTATAATATCAGTTCCTTCCTTAACTTTCTTAAACTCAGGCTACATCCTTCTAGAATTCCATTTTAAACAAGACGTCCACAATTACATCTAAAAAATATTTTCTGTTCTAGGTGTGGAAATACAATAATTAGAGTAAACACAACAAATTTTCCCCAAGACCAAAGAGTCTTTGCTACTGTAAGAATAACTGGAATACAAACTCAAAAATGCATTGCACCAGTGGCTACCACGTCATGCTCAGAAGTGGAACATCCAGTCATCGCTAATCAGACTGGATAGAAGAGAACTGCTGCAAAGCCAGAGTGCTGCTTCAGTATGCTTGGACACTACTTGTCCTAGTTTTGATCACTGACACAACCTATAAAATAACTAAAAACATATTAAAAAGCAGCAAAGTAAAAGAACAAGAGAAAATTATCAACCAAAAGAGAGGGAAAATAATTAAATTAAAAAACAACAAGACAAGCAACTAAAACAAAGAATGTATGACAGTATTTTAAAATACATTAATAATTTAATATTTCTTCATGTTACAGCCTTTTAATGAAATTAGCACTAGCATGGGATCAAATAAACATCATGCAATTCAATGCAATTAGCTAAGTTCCAATTCTGCATTTTTAAGCAAATTACCAAGTTGATAATGAAGTTTTTTCATTTCCCGACTAGTTATTTTGTACCTTATGTCTCTAAAATTATTTCATGAGGCACTAACACAAATTAATCTTTACATACAACTTTCCTGGTAAAGAAAAACTATTTTATTGGATTCTACACATCATTAAAAATAACAGAGTAGTCATTACTTTAGTCATTAGGGATGAAAATTGCCTTTAAAAGTAAAATGAATAAAAATGTAGGGATTATGAAGTTAATAGAACTTTAGTATCTGGTCATTTCAGTTTATTTCATCAAATTCTCTCAGTGTAAACCTGAGAAATGGCCAATTTCAAATTCCCACAGAAAAAAAACCAGTTGAATTCACTATATTTTTTGTACAATTTTCTTGGGAATACATGCAATTTCTTTGCTCAGACCAAAGTTTAAGATACTTCAACACAGTAATTCTATGTCTCCTTTACAGACTAGAACTATTGTCAAGAGAACTGGGAAAAAATTCACAACCATGAAAAAAAAATGGAGGTAAATTAGAGCAATGTCCCACAATGGGGAACCAGACAATCCATAACAAAACAAGCCCGAAGTTTGCAAAGCAAAGTATATTCAAACTATAAAAAATGTGAGATACATACAAATGCATAATTCATAGGATGGATGTACTAGAAGGACCTGTAATTGCTGCTGTTAAATAAATAATGAGTTACTAAAGCAATCATAACATGAAATCATGGAATTGGTTTGCCTAAGTATGTCACTTGGTGATAGGAAAGCTCTGGACTTTTAGAAGTATCTCATGTGTATGTGATGTCAGTTTTATTCTTTTCCCATGCCAGCGCCAGCATCCACATATGCATCAACACCAGTGACAGTAAAATCTTCAGGGGTAAAATTGTTGTGCAAACTCCAAGTTTGACTCTCAGCAATCTTTCTACATTATCAACTTCACCATGCCCAGCTGACTCACAGGCACATTGAGAACATTTTGTCTTCATTCTAAAATCTTGACACATCTGAGCAGAATCACTGAAATGTTGTCTTCACTACAAGAAGTGACATGAAAGTAATTCTATCTTTTTAGGGAAGCGGGACTTCCCAAAGAACTCCAGCTCCACCATAAATTCCAAAAATCCAAACTTACTTTCCATGATCTGAGTATTTAAAGACAGTAATTCCTAATCTTTCTTCCCCTCTTGGCATTTCCCTCTATAAATCCAACTGTTCAGTAATAAATTCAGCATTAAGACAAAAACCCATATTTAGATATACCCCAGTGATAACTATTGGCAAAATCAGGGTTTCTCATAGCCTGTAATGGTACATGAAAAAAATCCTTACAGTTATTTTTAAATCATTACAGTTATTTATTGTCACTGAATTAGAAAACATGATTTTTCTTTGTAGAAGTTTAAGCCATTAGGCATCTGTTAAGCTTGGAGGTATCTGTATGACAGAGCAACACAGGAAGTAATACATTTGCACAACATTTATTTATTCCCTATTTTGATAAAATAAGCAAAACCTCAAAGATGGGTGTACTGTGTTTATATTACACCTTTAAAAAACCCTGCCTGGTCTCCAGTTAAAGTTACATTTCAAAACCATATAAACTTTTCAGAACTACCTCGTGTCCACTCCTTAACTGCTGACATGATAGCTAGGAGTGGCACTCATTTCTTTATCAGTATTCCTTGCAAGGGTCATTACTCAATATTTTATAAAAAGAAACAAAACGTATAACACCATAAGCCTCCTGTTATTAGGTAATAAAATGCATAACTGCTATGAAAACATTGCCTACGTCTTTTATTACAAAAACAATTAAACCCAGATCCCCAGGCACAACACTTCACAGAAGGTGTGATGGCAGCGTTACATTTTACTAGGTCTTCAAAAGGGTCATTAATCTTTCAGTCATGGATCTCAGACACTTAAGTCTAACAGCAACGTGCAGAAGCAAACACACAGCGCTCTCTTTCTCTCTTTGTAGAGACAGAAACATAGTAAACTCCTAAGACAAGAACTAAAATTAGACAAAGAGAAATCTATTTAATCCACTTTCATCTCTCCGATTTTACAGAATCTCATTAGTGTAAATATTTTCACTTTCATTGTTACATTGAACCAGCTGAGGCGTTTCAAGGCAAGCAGAGAACTCTGTGCATAGCGCTCCTACTTTACAATGACTCTTATACTCGACTACATATTAAGTCTTCAGTAAATGTATTATCCCTTTCATCTATTCAGCAGTATAGTTCAGATACTACACGACAAAGGAACGAGAAAATAAAGCCTAAAAAGCAGACTGAAATTACTTGAAGTCATTTGCTTCTATGTCTTGTAATGCACTTACAAGCAAGACAAAGCAATGGTCGTCAATCCACAGAGCCTTTTGTACACCACTGTCACAGAAAGTACCCAGGCATACGCACATGCAGGAAACAAACCTCTGTGTACCTGCACCTGCTTTTCCTTATCTGGAGATAGAGAAAATTGAGTGTTTGTGAATTTCTTAACATGATAACAAAGACTGCCATCCTTAGTGCTAGAGACAAAAAAAAAAAAAAAAAAA
>VZTI01003805.1:4993340-5036000 GCA_013397865.1 Struthidea cinerea
CGGGCCGGGACAGCGGGACCGGGGCTGCTGCTGCCGCTGCGACCGCCCCTGCCCCGTCCCGCCGGGCCAGGCTGAGCCCGGGCGGAGCGGACAGCGCTGAGCACCAGCCCCACCTCCCCGGGCGGGGCGGCGGCGGCCGGGTTGCGCCGAGCTGCGCCGAGATGCCGGGGCACGGGGACCGGTACTGCGCCCCCGGCCCGCTGGTTTAAAACGGGAGCAATGCGTTACTGAACTGCTGGACGGGCATTCCAGGGCTGCCCAGGCCTCCCGCCCGAGCAGCGGGTGCGAGTGACGATGCAGAGGCGCCCGGCGGGACCGAGTGCTGCCCTGGCTTAGGCAGACACCTAAGGGAGGGGACACCTTCGTAAGATCAACTCACCGTTTGCTGCTTATTTACTGTTGCGCAAGTTTAATTCACTGATAATTACTTTAAAGTTCTGTTGAGACCGAAGCAGGATCACATGCAAAGCATAAACATTAATCCTCTCATTTCTCATACTGCAAAGAACCTATGCGTTTTCTTCATTGAGGTTATCTACGGCAGATTTTTAAAAATCTATTTCTGTTTTGCCAGTTTTCTGGGGATTTTTTTACTACCTCTTGCTAGAACTAAGATACGAGATCTGTAAGTCAGCTGACAGAGAGCAGGAAGATAACCCCTGTTCTTTGGCCTTCAATTCATTTGCTTCTGCAAAAGTGAAGTATTTGAATTTCTCGTAACTAACGACTTCTCACATCCCTGTCGCAGGGTACAGTATTCCTGGCTACCATTTTCCTAAACTTTCACACTTCATGTGTGGCCGAAAGCTCTGTCACGAGCAGAAATAACTCGTGATGCTAATTGAACTGAAAATTCGTCAGGGTCTCTAGCAGCTTGACGACGATACTCCGACCCTGTATCCTGTCTCTGCTCCTCCATCCCCCCCAGCCCCGTTCCCCTCCTCGCAGTGCGTTCGGTGCCGCTCCGGCTCCCTCTGCTGCCTCCGAGCCGGCTGCGGCCCGGGCGCTGCAGTGACCGCTTCGCTCGAACCGGCTCCATTTACATTTGACAGGATTTGTTCTTGGTAAGTCCACAGAGGCTGCTACTTGTCTCCATGTTATCTTCCAAGTGCTCGGAAATAACTTGTCTGTATCCCAGGTTGCTCTGGGATTTGCTGTTAAAGCAGCAGGGCTGTAATTCTCTCTCTCCTCCTTCTCAATACGGTTTGTCCTTTTCCAGTCTCGTAGGGCTTCACCCTTCCACACAGGCTGTCGAAGATACTTAATAACAAGCTTTGGCCAGTTCTCTAAAAATTTTATAGAACAAATCAAAACCAGACAATCTGAAAAAATGTTCTTCTCTCTAACCGGACCCATCTTTCTTTCTGCTCAAGCTCTGCTCCTGGCTCATGCTAATTGTGTTGAGCCACTGACTGATATTCCTAACAAAGAGGATGGCTGAACAGTCATCATTACTACAGTAATGTAGTGACCCTATTTTCCAGTTGTTCCTGTACCCCCAAAAGGTTCGATAATTCTGGTCTGTATCTGAGGTTTTTTAGGAGTAAGACATTTTAGATAAGCACTGGAAAATATGTTTTCAGGACTGACAGCTACACTAGACAATGAATTCTGTTGGTGGACTAGCCTGGTATTTGCAGAAAAGAACAACTTTAAAAATAAGCTGGTCAACTAATGCAGCAAACCAAGCAGGACATAACACAGTGCTCTGAGTCAGATTGTACATACCTATATCACCGTTTTCTTAGCTTTTTACAGAATATATAAGCAATGTTTGCATTATTTTCATATGGAAATATTTAACCTTACAACAGAAAATATTATGCTTACCTAATTAGCAAGTGATTTTTTGAAATGCTGTTTCTTTTTATGCATATTATTGTTCCAATATGCGCAGTTTAAATAATTTTGTAGTCAGCTTTCCATAAACAAATTCCTAATCTTAGTATTCAATAAGGATTCAAGCTGTCTCCCTCATTTTCACTTGCTAGGATTTGAATTGTATTATCAGTCTAATAGCTTATTAGTGTATTTTAGATAAGCTACATTACAGCTTAACTATTTATTTTGATAGAGAAGTGCTCATCCTCTAGTGGCTTGAAGGAGATTTTGCAGAGATTTTTTTATCTGTTCTGATTAAATATTTAGTAAGGAACAAAAACCTCTCTTATTTGCTAAAAGGACATGCTTTAAATGTCTCCTATGACAGCAATGATATTTTTTCTAAATATTGATGAATTCCTTTAAAACCACTAAATATTACTTGCATTTTTCTTTACTAGCATAGGAGTTATTTTAGATGAGGAAGTTACCGTGTTGAGCCTTTTCTGAGCAGTGTCTGGACTGTGATTTTTTGTTGCTTGTTTCGGGTCAGGCTGAAATTGCAGTGATGAACTGACATTTTCCTCATGCCTCCCTAAACTTGTGCATGCTTTACAGCATCTCAGGAGTTTCAGTTCCAAATTACACAAGGACTGGGATTTTAATGTCACTTGGGAAATTTCAGAAGGGCCCCACTCATGCAACTGAAGTCAAATTTCAAAAAAATGTCCATTGTCCTCCCAATCCCATACTGAATAGCAGGCAAAATTAAAGCTACATCCCCTTGAAAATCATTTCTGGAATCACAGAAATTATTACTGTTTAACATTGTGTTTCTTACAGCTTTAAATGCATTTATTTAAAATGTTTGCTGCAAATTTTTAACTTTCTTTTTCCAAGCACGTAGCGTTTACTAGAATAGAAACTATTAATATAACTTTGAGTGACCCACACTTCAATTTATCAAAATATTGGAGTACACATTTAAACACATAAGTAGCCCACAGAATTCAGTAAGAATACTCACCTTGGAAGGAACATGCTCAGGTGTTCCACATTGGAACTTCTTTGGTCTCACCTTCATGGGTTTGTGAGGGCAGTTTTTAACAACCATAGTGTGATAGAAGGAAAAATGTTTGTTAATCAAATCCTGCTTACGCTAGTAGAAAAACCAGATGTCAGCCTTTACAGACATCCGGTGACGTAAACAATGCTTGTGCAAGCTTTGCGCTTATGCAGGATGTAGTGAAACACGCACAGGAAAGTCACAAGAGGAAGACTCGGAGCCTTCATCCCAGCGACCACCAGGAGGCAGAAAAAGACCCCCTAGCAACAGATCGTGCAGACGCAGAGTACACCAAAGAAGACACGTACACGGGAAATAAGGGACTATAAAGTTGTGAGTCCAGGAAGAGGGGGCTACGAGCCGTGGCGGAGCAAGGAGACTCCCTCAGCCGCCCAGCGCTGTTTTTGCTTGCCTATCGCTTGCCAAATCTTATATTATAAATTGATATATTATTTTACTTAATTGGCTCACTGATTCTGTCCAAGCAATCTATGACAATAGGAGAAAGGTAGTTTAAGGCTCTGAACAGAGACAGAATTTTTAAAAGTACATTATTTAGTGCTGTAGGTGGGTAAGGGGGAAATACTGCTTTATTGTTGCGTGTACCCGAGTAATTCCTATTTTTCTTCTCTCTTGGCACAGACTGGGATACACTGACAATGTGTGGGGATTTGTCTGCTTTTCTTCTCTCTTGGCACAGACTGGGATACACTGACAATGTGTGGGGATTTGTCTGCTTTTCTACCCAGCTCTTGCATTTATATTTAACTTGCTCCCCTTTATTAAGCTGTTTGAAGCTTGCAGGTTTTCTTCTTTTTGTTTGCTAAAATGGTGATGATCATGTTGATATGTGTGCCACTGTTGGCAGTGACTGTGTGTGTTGTTATTTAATGTCTGCTGGGCAGAGGAGCTGTGGTAGAAGGAAGGTGTTGATACAAGTAATACCAGGAGAGAGCTGCCAGCCCAGGTAGAGAAACATTCTTCATCGTGGGAATCATAAATTCTTGGGAGTCATAAATCGTGCTTTAAGACAAAATCCATAGAGCAGAAGTTAAACTCTTCTATCAGGGAGCACAAAGCCACTGTGCTGTGAAAATTCATGACACCTGTTTTATCAGTGGCAGGCAGTTGAGGAGTGGCAGAATTTCCCACATCTTCACCTGTTTGTTCGGCTCACATAAACTTTTATCAGCCTGTGTGGGTTTTATATATTTTTAGAACAATGAGATAAAATATACACAGTATAGATACTTCACGAACAAAATGACTCTCAGATATCTAAGATCTTTCTCTAAAGGTTAACAAAGATTTTCTCGACAGCTATCGCACCTTTCACCAAAAAGCTGTGCACATCATTTGAACATAGACACTTTCCAGCAAAGATGTGCTTTTTATACTCTTACAATGGTTTTATCACCATGTTGTGTGACACCACAGCAAATATTACTGTACTTCATAAAATGAGATATTTATCATAGGAAAAAACTGATCTGGACCTACCTCTAAGCAAATTACATAGGGTAAAATTCTGTATATTTATACCAGGTTTGAATTAATTTGTTCAAAAAGTCTCTCACAAGACAGATGTTACAACTACCACAGGTGCAGCTTAAGGTCTTTAAATCCTGTGATGTAGATACAATGAAGTAATTAATGTATAGGGTTTGCCATTTACAGTCTTCTGTTTTGTTCTTAAACTGTGACTTAGACTTTCAAATAATGACCGGATGTAACTACAATTTCAGTAAAGAAAATAATTCATAAGATATCATTCATACAGACAGTAAATTTTAGTTAAAGCAACAGAGCAAGTGCAAAGCACAGGATCAGAATTAATTGATGTCAGAATTACATTAAATCTTCATCCTAGAATTTACAGAGATGTTTCAGTAATTCAAGTGTTATGCTTAATATGGCAGCAAGCAGAACAAGTATTTGACTGTAAGAACTTCAAGGAAGCAATATATCTGAAGAAGAACTATTTTTATATCTAGTAATTAAATAACTTTTTTTTTCTATGAATTTCAAAGTGTGTATGGCAGAGGACATGGCATCTACATTCTAGTTGACAGGAAACCTTACACATTAGAAGCTGTACAAAGAAGAAAGAAAAATAAAATGCCAATAGACACCTGGCCTTACCTCCTTGTTCCCTCCTCCAAAAAAAAGATAATTTATCTACAGGTTTTAACACTTAATGCTTCTTTTGTTATTCTTCCTGAGCAGTAAACAAAAGGGTTATGCTTTAGTTTGGTTTGTAGACACAAAAGAGCAGTACATGAGCTTCTCAAGGGGCAACCAGCAGTAAAAAATACCCCAAATAAAGAACTGCTTTTATTGCTTTAATTTCAGCACAAAATTTCACAGCAAATACAAAACTGAATTTATATGTTGCATTTTTTTCTTTCATGCAATTATTCTTTCAAACGTTCTTTTTCAGGTATTGATTTCAAGTTTTTCAATTTATTATTGTTCCATAATATCAACCTCACTAAAGCTGAAACTCACAATTAAATGCCACTTTTTTTCTATCTGTACTTTTACATGTCTTTATAATTAGTAGACTATAGCTCTGTCCAGGCTTGTCTTTTCAATTTTATTCTTTCCTGTAGCATTTATTTCAAAAAGAGATCATAGAATCACAAAATGGTTTGGGTGCGAAGGGACCTTAAAGATCATTGAGTCCTAACCCCTGCCATGGGCAGGGACACCTTTCACTAGCCCAGGTTGCTCAGAGCCCCATCCAGCCTGGCCTTGAACAATTCCAGGGATGGGGCAGCCACAGCTTCTCTGGGCAACCTGTGCCAGTGCCTCACCACCCTCACAGAGAAGAATTTCTGCCTAATACGTAATCTAAACATGCTCTCTTTTAGTCTGAGTCCATTGCCCCTTGTCCTGTCAATACATGCCCTTGTCAAAAATCCCTCTCGACCTTTCTTTTGCACTCCCTTCAGGTACTGGAAGGCCACAATTAGGTCACACCAAAGCTTTCTCTTTTTCAGTCTGAGCAAACCAAACTCTCTCAGCCTTTCCTTGTAACAGAAGTTGGTGGCCTCTTTTAGACTTGCTCCATCAGGTCCATGTCCTTCCTGTGCTGGGACCCCAGAGCTGGAGGAAGCTCTGCAGGTGGAGTCTCACCAGAGCAGAGGGGCAGAATCCGCTCCCTCCCCTACTGCCTACAGTGCTTTAGATGCATCCCAGGACACATTTGGCTTTCTGGGCTGCCAGTGCACATGTCTGGGCCATGTCCAGCCTCTCACCCACCAGCACCCCGAAGTCCTTCTCATCAGGGCTGCTCTCAATCCCTTCAGCCCCCAGCGTGGACTGATACTGGCATTTGCCCCGACCCAGGTGCAGCACCTGGCACTTGCTCTTATTAAGTGGTGTATGCACCTGTTTTAATAAATGTGGATCCACAAAATATCTTGACTCCTTTGTAGGCTGGATCTTCAGGGTCCCAGTTAATTGAACGCTGGTCATGACTCACCACCTCCTCACACCTTTCCTGAGATGGGGAAGGGATTTATCCCAGTTGTACAGCTCAAGCTCCAGCCCAGATCCCAAACAATTTAAAGACCTAACCAACAAGTTGGATTCTTGCCCAACAGCTACAGAGAGGCTGCGGTAAGTACAAAACTCATCCTAAAGCTCTGAACTACTAATTTACACAGTGCTGAACCTTGCTAGAGAAAACAACAAGTCTCTTATTTCTGTAAAAATTAGGAATAAATATTATACGTTTTTGGGAAAACAATGAAGCCAGTATAACTTCATTGTCCTGAAAAAGAGGGCCACTGTACACTACCTGGTCATCAACCCAAATTTAGGGAGAAGTAGACTCGACAGATTCAAGGTGTCAGTGGTGTTTGCAGAGGCAGTGGATGTGTGCTGGCATTCCACACAGTCAACAGTCAGAGTTAATGACAGCCTGTTATAAACCATATCCACCGTTTCTTAAAACCTTTTCAAAACAAAATGGTAATATTGTAAGACAGTTCTGGGCCAATTTTCATGAGGCCTCCCACATAAAGAACTTCTCATTTATTTTATGTTCAGACTAGAAATATGCACAAATTACAGTATCCAGTCCTTATCTGAAGGCCACAAGTGAGGAAGACTTGAGGTATATTTTTCTCAGGAATCATAATTTTAGTCTGAATTATTCTAGTTTTAGCAGTCACCCACTGGATCTAATTTTACTTTTTTTTTCCTCACAGATTAAGGAGCTATGTGCTAATAAAATAATTAACATAGCATTTTTACTTTGTAGGTGATTCTACACTGAGATTAAGCAATTTTTAACGTGCTTTTAGATGAGCTGAACATTTTGTTGTCACTATTTATTAAGACTAATGTGCTATAGCTCTCATGGACATACCATGGCAGTAAAAGTTGAATCTTCCCCATTTCTCCTTGTATAATCACTGCACATACATTTTCTTCTTGTAGTTATCACCCACTAACAGTTACTGGTTTCTGAGGAACGATGTAGTATCTTGAGCTTATGTGGGCCTGTAAAGAGTTATAGCGAATAGGCCAAAAATTGCATGGGCTTTTCCTTATATTGTAAAAATCTTCAGAAATGCCAGAGTGTGCAAAGTCACATGCACCTAAGTCAGAATAAACAAACAAATAAATACCTGATGTGAAATGTATTACTAATTCATATAAAAGTTGTCAATTGCTGTTGGTAATCGTAGGAGGATAGGGACTGTCTGGGAGGTGTTCACTCCGTCAGCAATGGTGTTACGCAAACGTGGCTGAATGACTTGAGCCCTGAATGTCTCTTGGGACTTGGGAACACAAAATATAAACATTCTTAATCTGTGCCTTAGTACTAAAATCATTCCGTCTTTGACATCATCAGACAGAAAGCGATTGAGGACTTATCAAACCTCAAATCAAAAGCCTTAGAGAGTGACTTTAATATGCCAGCCGGGGTCTTTTTTCAGGCTAGCAGATACCATAAAACACACTAATAGGTAGAATTACTTCCTTTAATTTTAGTTCTGGGTTAATAAATTATATATGAATATTTTATGTTTCTGAAATTACTATAAAATTATAAAAATCTACACTAATAAAAACAATAAATATCTTACTTTCATCTCTGTGGCTACACCCTGGACATTTTTGTATTAATACAGCAGTAACAACTATTAATCCCATCCCACTGTCTAGTACAAAAACACAGCAACAGCAAATTATTTTTTCTTAATATATTCTTGCTTAGTTTGCAAATGGCTATAAAGTTGATGCTCTTACACAGCTTAGCAAGTCAATAATCCAAAATAGGAAATGCAGAATCCTTCACCTACATTCCATATTCAGCTTTACCACTTTTTGGTTCTTTTGATTTAAAGTGCTTGTGTGTCTCTTAACCTCAAGGAATATGCTCACAGGATTCTCCACAGCAGAGGCACTCATATTAAAGTCCCTATTTTTGCTCAAGTAATGAGAAATCTAAGTCATAAAAACTTGGCATGCTATCTCAAAGATACATGTCAGGTTATGTCACCGTCTGGCACACACACTTCTGGTGTGGGCAAGAGTCACAGGTGACTTCTATCAGGCACTTTTGCATTAGGTGGTAGCTCTAGAAATGAAGCTTTGGCTTTTGAGAGGATGGCTGGTTGGTTTTGCTGAAGACAGTGTCAAGATAATTTCAAAATTGCTCCTTTCCTCAGCAGTCATCCATTCTGAAAAAAAAAAAAAAAAAAGGGCACGTTTAAAAATCAAATGAACCGAGTTACTGATATTTGCAAGTTTACTGAAGATTTTTAAATAAAGACGCATAAATTGTGAACTTGAAAACCAAAGTGCTGTCTTTGATTGCGTGCAGAGCAAGGGATAGGTTAAATGGTTTCTGGCTTTCCACTGTTGCATGATTTTTTTTTTCTACTCTCCATAGCCAAAAAAGCAAGATATTAAGTACTACTTATTGCAAAAACAAAAAGCATATAGCAGAAATAATCCATGTCATCCATTTGGCAGCTCCAGCTCCATGCAGAGGTGCTGTAGCTCAGTCTCTCTGGAAAACAGCACACTTCAGAAAAGCAGCAGCAGAGCACATCCCCGTGCTGCGTGCAGCCTGCCAGCAAGTGGAGAGTACCTAATCCCTGAGCCTCTGGAGGGGAAAGGCAGGCACTTAAACAAAGCTCCAACAAATGAAAAATGAGGCAAGCTCTGTGGAGGAGTTCTTAACTTGAATTTTTCAGTAAATTTCATAAATGGTCCTGGCCAAGTAAGAAGATTACATTGAACTGAGATTAATTTTACTATAAAAATTGAATGAGAGGTGCAGATTCACCCTTTGGAAAGCTGATTGGCTGATAAGGTGCAATATAAAGCAAATTAAGTCTAGATATCTTAACACTTTCTAAAACTCTATGATGATAACATGAAGTGTAAAAGACATTATTACATAATATCATATATTATTCTGATCTTCACATTAATTCAATTTTGAAGAGATGCAGTTTTATGATTAAAAATCATAATCTAATAGGTAGACGTCCTAAAAGAAATAACAGAAAAAGCCATATCATCTTTGATAAGTGCTTTTATTGACAACTAACTAACTGGAATTGCCTAATTCCATTTGAGAATTATTTTAAAACTAAAATTATTGCTATTAAATTTAATATTTTAACTTATTTTCTCACATAAGATCAAAAAGTAAATCTCTAGCAGCTGGTAATTTTTTGCTTCTGCTTCCAGACTGGGTAACAGTTCTGAGACACTCTTCTTGTACCACATTCTATTTGACACTGTGCCTAGAAAGGACAACAAGGCCTCCCCACTTTTTCTTACCATTAAATCACAAGAGGAGGCAAAGTCAGGCACTACAAAAAAAACAACCCATCACAAAAGGCATAATGAGACAGCACCAACTACCACAACAAGCCATAAGCATCTGCAGCAATTGTCATTTATCATGATCATTTCTGGGGCAAATATTGTGACAAAGAAACTTTTTAAAGATTTTAAAGTGCCTGAGGCAATCTGAGAATACATTCAAGTGTGAGGTAAAGAACAGGAGAGGGAACAACAGTTCCTTCTTGGAGCACTGGAAGACAAGAACTTTATATTTATTGTGGTGGAGGAAAGGGACCTAAGAAATATACATGGAGAAAAGAGACAACACAGGCAAAGCTGCAGTCTGAGTATCTGTCCCCTGAATAGGAATAAGCAAAGTTGTCTTTGCTAGCAAAAAAAGAGAAAACTTAAACAAAAGTGCCAGTTACATAATAGATCTGATAAAACCACTGAATGATGTATGTGGATAGCAGAGGACCTGCTAAGCACAAAGCATCAGCACATTCAGATCCAGCGTGGATGTAAGATTCTATTTTTGAGGCCAGGGTGACAGGGAGGATGGTTGTATCTAAAAATAAAAAAAAAGGAAATCTCTTGGAAGAATTATTAAAAGCCTTATTTTGGACTTAACAGATATGAAACATCTGGACATCAGTGCTATCACATCAGGATTGGAATTTGGTCAGAAATAGTCTGCTTCAGCACAGAAGGATAAAACCTTTAAATTGTTAGTATGAAGGGAGCAGTTGAATGTGTTTTAGTGCAAAACTACTGAAAAATAAACTCTGAGAGAAGAAAGAGGAAACTAAGAATGGAGGCAGTAATTGCAACATAGAATGTGTGCAGCAAAAATGACAAGGATATCAGAAGTGACAAATAGCTATATAATATACAGCTGGTATTGTACAGCCTCTGGCCCTGTTCTAACAGTGCTTCCCCATTCAGGAGCTGTAAAGCTTCCATTCTGCCTACCTCATACAACTTGTACATAACACTTATGCTCTTACTTCTGAAAGAGGTGTGTTAGAGATCAGTGCTGCTAGGGGAGAGCAGAGGCTGCTGAGATACAGGGTCACCTTTGGTAGGGCATGAAGAACCCGTGTTCCCCTATGCCATGCTGTCTTTACAGCTCTAACTCCCATCACTGCTTTTTCACTGTCGTTCTTAAGACAAATGTTTTTCTATGAAACTTCATTAACAAAGGTTGCTTGGTGGATCCATAAATGCCTCTCACCAAAGAACTGATACACAAAATGAAATCCTACTTGATTGGAACTAATTGGTAGCTTCTTGCTATACCTTTTTCTGTTTATCCTATCACAGACATGCAGGATCTATACCAGCTCAAAATCAGGCCTCCTGTTGAATTCTGCCAATAGCTATCAATAGTAGTATCAAATGTTACTGACAGCTGGAATGTACAAAGGTCTCAGCATTGGGCATAGGATCCTAAACAGCATCTTACTCTGTTCCTTTGCCCATCCATTTCTTAGAATCAAGGCTTAATTAATCTGTAACCTGCACAGTGATCTTTTGGTAGCAAATGTATCTTGCAGGTCTGTATGACTAAACCTTTGCACTAACACAGTACAGCAGGAAGTGAGTTATATAACATGACCAAAAATGTCTTGAGCATCACCATGGATGTACACAGCACTGCTGTGGTCACTCACCTATCAGTACTCATTTTTCAAATTCCACATATGGGACAAAAGTAGAACTTTTTCCTATCTTGTCCACTTCATAGTCCTAATTCTACCTATCTTTCCATTTTCAGGATGCTATTTTTTGCTAATACCTGTGAAAACTACTCTTTCTAGAAAATCCTCTATATGCAATTATGGCATCTCTCCAAAATTGCTGTCAAATCATGTTAACTACTTACTCCAGAAGAAATTGGAAATGACCAGCTGCTTGCTGGGGCAGAGATGAACATAGAGTCATAAGAGTTTCTCATCACAGGTAAGTGCCAATTCATTCAATATTAGAAACAGAAGAGGATGCCAGAAAGACTTTTGAGAATTGAAACCATTTTGAAAAGTAGAAGTAATTAAGGCTTTTAATTTTCATCCAATTGAAACAGAATGCTCTGAAGTGGAGATTACCCATAATCTGCAGACGAAACTAAGACCCTTGTATTTTTCAATTATTTTATCAGAAAATTTAGAAAACCTTTCTCTCTGCATATAAATTTCTCCCACTGAATTTATTTCAATTGATGGGACTGATGTAGAATGAAACAGTGCAAGGTAAGATGCGTATCAGTTTAGCTTGATACTGTCATCAGTAAATGCCTACATACAGTTCTGACTTTAAAGAGAGCTCATTTTAGAATTGTAATATGTTATAGTAAAGCAAACAGATATATCCAGTTAGGTCCTAAAAAATCCAAGGGGACTGCACAATCTCTCCTCTGGGGATATGAAGCAAAGGAAATAATCCCTTCCCTTGCTTCACCAGCTGTGCTCCCATCACTGCAGTGTGTGATGCTGCTGCCTTCCCTGGCTGCCAGGGCACAACGCTGACCAGGGCTCAGTCTTTCCAGCAGAGCTGCCCTCCAGCTGGTTTCTCCCTTTGCCCCCCACTTCTGGTCCAGCAGAAGTAGCCAGTACTGCTGGCCATAAATTGGAAATCACCACTCTTAGAACCCAGTGTTACTAAAGGTGGAATAATTTTGCTGTTTGATTAAGTTTTAAAATCA
The DNA here is from genome assembly GCA_013397865.1 of Struthidea cinerea. NCBI lineage: Eukaryota > Metazoa > Chordata > Aves > Passeriformes > Corcoracidae > Struthidea > Struthidea cinerea. The sequence continues at coordinate 5,005,748 of VZTI01003805.1, forward strand.
CCTCTTCTCCCCTTTCAAATGAGAGCATTTGCAGTTTTAGTGCCCCAGAACAAGGGCTGCTCCTTTGTATATCAAAGAAGTGTCAAAACTGTGGGAAACCTTTCTGAATGGTTAGTAACATCAATACCTCCAGTAAATTAAGCATGCCAAGCTACAAAGTGAAGGCATAAAGATTTTTTTTTTTTTTTTTTTCTGAGTAGCATAGCACAGACTGTGGGAAACATTGGGGGTGGGGGGAAGTAATCAGCTAGGAAATTTTCACTGTTTAGCCAATGTCTTGACAGTTTGATACATTGAAGCAATAATCTTTAAAAAAGGCTGGAAGAAGAGGCTGGGAAACAAAATGCCACCTCTTAGAATGGCTAACTATTTCTGGATCACTGCTTGCATCACCCTGTCTGCCAAAGAGGCTTCTGCATGCAAGAAGTCCCAAGAACAGCCGAGCTGCAGTCAGACCAGGCCTATATTTAGCCTAGAATACTTTGGATAGCAGCTAAAGGAAGAGTAAAATAATCTGGGAAATAGCTGTTGAGATGGGAAAACTGCAGGATGTCTAAATACCTGCCATGGCTTTCAGTGTGTAAGCTTACCTTTAACAAAGGGAAACCTCCTTCCACCTCTCCCTGTTCTCAGGCAAGAGGGCAGAGTGGTTGCTGTCCCACATCTTCCCACAGGCTTATCTACTTCTGTCTTTTATGGGATTTTAGCAATCCTAATCCTAAAGGGAGGGGCGGGAGGGGAAACAGGACAGAGGCAGACAAGACCAAACCCACAGTACACATGCTGCTTTACCCCAACATACCGCTTCCAGCTTGAGCTGCTCAGTGCTCTCCCTAACTATGGGAAAATAGCACAGGACTTAGGACTTCCTCCCACCTTTGTGGAGGGTGGGTGGGAGAGGCACTTTCATGCTTCCTGTTACACCTTTTAGGGTGGTTTTGGGGTTTTGTTTTGTGTCTTCTTGAAGCATTTTATTGTTCTCTTTTCTCCTCTTTGAAGCAGTTTTCTGGAAGCTGATGCCAAACTAGATCCAGAGTTATCAGGAACTCTAATCTAGTGCCTTGAAAATACTGGATGTGTTTTAGCTATTTCCCCTCCACTTAGTTCTGCTTAGAGCACGAGACATCATTAGTCCCCAGGTGCACACAGGAAAGGAAGGGACCCAGGATCTGTTCCTCCCTCTGCCCCCAAAGCAGCTTCATACCTGATCAGTACAGGCACGTTTCAGTACCAGGAGCCAAGGACATGGTATTCCTCTAGAGGCATCGGTCATTCCTTGAGCCATTCACTGTCAGTCACAGGCAGCAGAGGATGGAACGCGTTTCCCATCTGCTGTACAAACAGGCACCAACGTTCTGATCAAACACTGCCTGTGCAGCTGGTGCTGCTGCCCTGGGCTGGGGCAACCACTCCTACTCTTGGGCAACCACCTACACCCACCTGAGAAAAGCTCCTAAAAACACAGTGGGAGAGATACAGTAAGCTGGGAACACAGTAGGAAGTTCCTGCAGGATCACAGGAAGAGGTCACATACCACAGATGTTTTCCAGTTCAAACAATCAAGAAACCGGGAAAGGAAAGTAGGAGAAAAACAGGGCAAGCCCTGAAAAGGTTCAACCATCAGCAGATTTTACCTCCCCTTCCAATTTCAGTATTTCCATAATCCATTTCAGCAAGGCTTTTCATTTTTCTCCATTCTGCCAGCAGCTCTATCTATAGCAAAGTTTTTGGCCTGGGGGAGGCATGTTCATATTGAAACCATGGCATTCTCTCTCATGGCAGGTAGGCCCTTATTTCCTGCTTCTGCAGAGTACAGACTGTTCAGAGGATGGGAACGGGCACTACTCCTGTGAAGACAAGTGGGCCAGGGCCCAGGGAACTCTCCAGAGGACAAGACCTACCTCCAGCAGGGGCCACAACAGAGGGCACAAGTGTCACAGGCATCTGGAATGTCACCAGTGCCTGCCCTGAGGCACCCACCTTCTCAGAGGAGAGCTCAGAAAGGGAAAGGAGATAGAAAAAAATAAAATACACAATTGAGGGGAAAGAAGGAAGAATCTCGATGATTCAATTATGCAAGCAGTCTGCATATGGAAATTGGAATATCCGATCAAGTTTGGCAGTGGGTATGGGGACTTTACATATGACTGGAATTAATTCTTGTGCATCTTCCTAGAGAACATGAAGAAGCACTGTAACTAATTCATGTCAGATGGGACACTAAAGTGTTCCCTACACAAGAGATTTTGGTAAAAAGGCAATGTCTAACAACAACAAAAAAGTACTGCACAAGTCCAGTAGCAGCTATCAGTGCTTGAATGGCCCTTTCATCCATGAATGATTTTTTGCTACTCTTATTAATACAGAAGAACATGAAGCTCATCCAAAACAGTAACTAGTGGTATTATCTAAAACCAGTGGAACTTACAATTCTAAAAAACCCATCTATTTTAAAAGATAAGATTTCTGATTGTACCTTTCATTATACCTTTTAACAGTATACAAAGCAGTGCAGTACTAAGATGACTATACGCACCCACAGATTGATTTTAGTGAGCTTTCCCCTTAATCCAAAATTCTTGAAAAGGAGGAATCCTTAAGGTCTTGTCCCACCCCTCCACTTGTTCTGAACTACTCTTAGATACATTTGTTTGCAGGACAATACTGCAGTCATGCAAAATGCGACTTCTCAGTTTACTCTTATAATTTACTATCTTTACCTTCTAAACCAGACTGCTCTCCTAATACACTAAAAGCTGCCCTTGGTAGGAAAAAAGAAGTGTCACCCAAAAGGGTTTCATTCACTTTTCAGGCAAACTAAAACCTTAGTCTGTGCTGAAAATGACAGCAAGAACAACCAAAATCACATCACCACAGGTACTTGTTTTTTCCTTCCTTATGAATCAGGCAACCAACAACTTATTTTCCCACTGGAACAGTTACACAAAGGCTAGATATAAAATCTGAAAGCTCCTCAAAATTTCCAAGTCAATGAAAGCCAAATTCTAGAGGGAGACAACATGGGTAAAAAAAGTATCAATACACATGATATTTTAATACAAAATATTAGCTTTTTTCTTTTTTTTTTTTTACACAAGTCAGTTTTTTAAAATATAGAACCTTAAAAAAGAACAAATTGCTATCCACACACTATAAACACTTGTTTGTGCTCAGTTTGATCAAGTTATCAGAACAATTTAAACACCAGTCCATAGTTTAAACACTGCCTTGAAGTTGGATGAAAACTATGCCGCACTGTGCGCTACCATTATTGTATGTACAGGGTGAAGCGCCATCGGTCAGGTTTAATACGGTAATAAAAAACTGTTCAGTTATCAGGTTCTTTGTGCAAGGATTTCACATTCTACTCATGCTCATGACAGGTCTGTATTACATTTCAGTGGCACTGGTCTGAGCAAGCACAGGTAATTCTGTGAATGTTCACCGGAAGAATGTCCGTTACATGTTCTGGAAGCACGAGTTCTTCAGCTGGATAAAAGAAAACTTGTTAGTTTAGGGGAAATAACTAGCCTGATTAGCCAGAATTTAACAATTTCTAAGCACTGAAAGGAATTTTGATTTCTCAAAGTTGAATAAAAGTAACTATCACATTTTCATAAAGATTAACTATGTAGCAGGTACATCTCAGGAATATTTGTAATTCCCCGTTTTTTGAACCCATAGAAAGGAAAAAATTTCCCTCAAAGCTGGAGATCTTAAAAGGTCTTGTTTTAGTAGTAAATCATCCACAAGTTGCAGGTTGTTAGCCAAGTAGATTTAGGATGATTTACTTACATTACAGTAATTTACACAATTGAGCTTTAGGCATACAGTACAAAACTATGAACAAAAAGGTGAAGCAAACTTTTTTATTTATATTCAGGTAAAAACATTAACCTGATGAAGTAAATTATTGCAGATTTGAGAAATCAGCACATAAAACAGTTGGACAGAGCATTGCTTACAGGTGCTTTATCTGTGTCAAAAGACAAAGGCTGAACTGCTTGTTCCAAGCTAGCACTGGGGGGAAAGAAAAAAAAAAATAAAAAGGAGAAAAAACTACAAAATTAGCCAGGAACTTAGATCAAGAACAGGAAAACTGTTTACTCAAACAGGGAATGAAACAACTAATTTGTCTTTTAAAAAACTTTACATCAATTCGAAATGCTCTGGGCCTTCCCACAATACACACTGGCCAGCCCAAGCTGTTGGACTTGAACGACATGAAAGAAATACTTGTTCCTTGCCTCCAGTACGAGGCTTCTGCTGCCTGAATCACTGTGTAAACAGCTCTGGAGCGCTCTGGTAACGACTGTCGCCATTATATCCTACCACTACAGTAAAACTATGCTATAAGAAAGGTTCTACCTAGTTACAAAGGCTGAATTATATTGACAATATATATTTGATTTCAGTAAAATTTAAATTATCTTAATCAGCGAAAGAGGCATGGAGCAGTTAAATGCCCACGCTAACCAAAACATAACAACTGTTGAATGTTGCACACAAAAAGAACCAAGTGAATTGCACATCAGACAATACATGAGGATGGGTAAAATTAGAGGCAGGTGAGGGTACACAGAACTAGTCTACTAAACTAGATTCGTCAAATACATGGTGTATTTTAATTTCTGTACTTATGTACAAAAGTTGTCTTTGGAGGAAAAACTTCAGACTTAGCTAGATGGATACACACAGCCCAGTATTAAACTGCACAGCGACATTTATTGTTCCAGCCTGGAAAAACATCCCTTTTTAAATTTCACACAGCAAAGCAAGTTAAAAACTTCACTCATCAAATAAATGATAATTTAAACAAGAACTTGCTAAAGAAACCTTGTCACAACAACTTTTAGGGCCTGATCACTTTAAGTCCATAGGGGCTTTTAATGAATATCAACCAAGTGTCTTTGTTTATAATCTGCAAGCCGTTTTTCTACAACAAGAAGGCATAACACGTTTCCTTGACTCAGGTGATATATTTAGAAAAGAATCATGAGTTTCTCTTTTGCTGTAACAGGCAGACATTGCATTTTTCATTGTGATCAGGAAAGATGGAATGACTGCTGCCCTTCTCTTGCAGCTATCAAGAGTTTTTCACGCATTATCTCAATAGTTGAATAGTCCGGCAATTTGAGATAGTTCACACAAGTCATTACTGAGGGTAAGAAATCATCGGGATTCTCTGTGGACTCAAATGTCTTCCGTACAATCGTCAAGGGAGGATTCAAACTTCGGAAACCTATTAATGAGAAAAGACATTCAGAATGGTTGCTCCTCCTGAACACCCACAGCTGACTGCAGACATCCCCCAGTGACAGAAGCACACACCACACAACTGACTTCCTCTCCACCTTTAAAAGTTTAGAATATGGCTTTTTAAAGCTGCACAGTGAGCTAAAAAATACCTAAAATCCTGCCTGCAGATTAGTTTTCCAAGATGAATTTAAAGGAATAAGATGGATTAATCTACTTTTAATTGTGTTCTGCATGTGTAAAAATTCTATTCCAATAATAATATTTTTAAGAGTTTCTTGGCTTCACACATTTTTCAAGATTCTCAGGAATTATCTATGACTGTAGTACCTTATTTTTCTTACTCCAGCTAAGATTTTTATACTCCTAATACTTGTGTCTGCACCATCTCTCCATAAAAGAACTCCCAGGAATACTTAGAAAAAAAGAATAATCAAGTGTTCCCCCCAGATCCCAAAGAACGTATATAGCAGAACAGATGCATGAATTCTGTTTTGACTCGCAAAGCACTCAGCTGAGAATACAGTAAAATGTGTGTTCTACAGTGGTCCCTAGCAAAGACAGCAAATTTCTCTATTTACTGCACTGCCTCTTACCTAAATGCTGAAATTCAAAAGGGGGAGAAATTAAGTAAGATTAATCCTATGCTAAGTATTGTCTCCTTTCTAGAAAGGAGATTATTGTTTTCGGGTTACAATGCATAAGTTTGTTGTCATAACTTAATGCCCCTCTAGCCAAGAAATACAATACTAGGAGCTGTATTTAAATTTTTCAGTTTTATTTAAATTTTGAGCTCTCTCTTGCCCTCTGACAGATTTTCTGGCAACAATTTAAACCTGGAGAGTCAACTGAAGGAAGTGTCATGAGATTACCACAAAGGTTATGAGAATTATACCTGAAGTCTGCCCAGCCACTTTGGAAATTAGGAATGGGAAACTATATGAACCTCTCAAACACATAAGTTCAGGAATTTTTTCCTATACCGAAGTAAGGATCTTATTCTGAAATACATCAGTAACAGCGATTTCATGCACAGCAATATGTAGTAAGGAAAACCTACCTCCTACAGGCAGTCTGGGGCTGCCTGTCACAAACTGAAGAAACAGTCTTTGCTGCTCACTATCAAAACTACTGAGAATTTCAAAGAGATACTTCACTGCTCGACTGAGAAGGGAAAAGAACCAAGAGAATATTATTTTGTTTATAGTTAAAATAATTGCATCAGATTCATATTCAGTGCAGTATGAATATTTTCAAATAAATATCCTATAATTCCTTTATCTTGAATAGCAGCGTATGAAGATTATTTTAAAAAGTATTTTCTACTGTTTTGGTTTTTTGTTTATTTAAAAAGGTAACATATTACCTGTCATGTGTATAACCATGATCAGGCCTGCAACATTCCATTAAAGTCTTCGCATCCCAAGTGTCTGTCTTGCTGCCACACAAGAGCTGCTCCAACTGTAAAATTAAACAAGGAGTAAGTGTTCCCCTCTGCATTGCAAAGCACCAGGAACACCAGAGTACCACAAAGGCTGGGCTAACACACTTTAGCTTTAATGCTTGTTCTTAAAGTCAAAGGTCTGAGTTCATAAAGGTGAACAAAACCCTCAAAGTACAGTCTTCAAACAGACTTCCTCAAAGAAGAATAAAACATTCTCTCTTCTAGTCCAGAGAACCATAATTGTGACTCAATTCAGTCCACTTAAGAGTGTGAGCATTTTACACAGAAATTGATATTATGGTGGTGGTGACAATAAAGCAAGAATTAATAAAGCAAAATCCTTATTCTTTTCCCCTTCATCTGAATCTCTTCTTACTGCCTGAAGCTTTGTTTAACAGCTGACTACTTGTTTTATTAATAGAAGATCCAGGTAGCATCCACATCTATCTCTAGCTATCCAGAGGTACTGCAATACAAGGAATTAGAGTACCCATACCAACACAGGGAAATGATACATAAATTAAAGCTCTTCTCAGAAAAGCTGGATACACACAATTTTATAAAGAAAATTGAGCGGTTCATAGTAAAAGCATTAAATAAATGACTACTGAACAGAGAAATCTTTAACAGTTAAGTGTGCAATTTCAGGGACACTCAAGTTTTACTAACATGCCTCAGAAATGCAACATCATCAGACTGCCACAAATGCCCTGCACCCAGGTTAAGACTGCTCATACATGCAGATAAAGGTTATAGAAGCAGCAGCAAAAACACTGTCACCAACCTCCTCAGGATAGAAGTACTGCAGATGACTAAGGGGGAAGACCGACTCAAATCCATCTCTGAAGGAGTCAAACTGTCTGGCAACACCTTCATTAAGTGCCCAGAATATAACCAACTGCAGGGAAAGGAAAAAAAAAAAATTTAAAAAAGCAATTTGAACAAAGGAAGCATGCAGGGATCACTCCTGTACAAAAGAGTACAAGTACAGAAGCCAAACTCCAGCAGTCCAGCCATATGCTCACTGGAGCTACCACAGGGCGCACATTGATTCATGGAGCTGCTCTACAGCATTGCTTCATTCTGCCTTAATTCATAATTTAGATTACCCGTAACATGAACATTATGCAGAATTTAAACAACTTATTTGCCTTTGTTTTCAACAAAACAAATAAACAGAACTCAGAATAGCTGGTTAAACTGAACCTATTTAACAGAAAGAATATAAAGTTAATCTGAACATTTGTTGTTTTTAGAAGCCTAACCTAGGTGTTCTCTCTCTACGCCATTTAAAATGAAGCAGCTGAAGCAAAAATCCATAGGGCATCATTGGCAGTATTATCTTGATCTCCCCCATGGAAATATATGGGTCCCTATTCTAATATTAAGTTCAGAAAAAGTAACTTTAGCCCGTTTGATATATTAGGTAGCTTAATATTGTAAGAATACATAGGAACAAAAGAAGTAACTTCATTTCAAGTTACTGGAATATGGTTAAGAATCGTGATGCAAAAGACAGTAAGACACTAATCTAGGCTTCTTGAGTGTAACTTTTCTGTTTTGTTTTGGTTTTGTATCTGTAGTTACCTCCTCAACATTAAATTAGCTTCCAAAGTGGACAGCACATACTGAAACAACAATCAGTGGGGGGAGGGAGGAAGGGCATATGACACAAATGAGACCAGAGTTCTTTTAAATAAATCTCCTGCAGCCAGTATTGCTGCACTAAATTAAGGTATTTTACATGGCAGATTGCAGGCCAAGTTCAGATTCTTTTGTCAGTCAGTGCTGTTGACGATTACACCTGCCTTGGATATCCTCAACTCCAGCAGGAAACGAGGGCTGGTTGTAAGAGATGTGTTGTCAACACAGAACTACTATTTTTAAAATGTGTTAAAAGCTCTGGCCTGTGGTGCTGATTAAAGTCATCTATGGATGCATCTGAATAGCATTAAAAAGTTCATAGGTCCTGCTGGAGTCCCGAAGCAAGTATTTAACCCTATCCCAATAACTGAAGAGTTACTGGTTCCAGAAAGCTCATTAGGATCTGCTGATAAGTTTTCCTACAGAAGAGTCAGGCATTGAATTTCAGGCAAGATAGATTCCACAACTTTCACACGCCAGGTTTTTATACTGAAGACGAAGGTAGTAAACAACAGCAGCACAAAAAACTCTTCTATTACATAGAATATCCTATGGCTATTCTAACAGCAGAGTTGCTTACCTACAATTGTGATTACTTTTTACGATCACGAACATGTGGTATAGTTAAGGTGGACTGTATTCTTGCAGATTCAAAGAAGATCAAATTGCTAGACAAGAATCTACTACTGAAACTTTTTGTTCACAAATTTAGAACAAGCAAGGTGGCCCCTTTATAGCACAAGGGAGAAGAGAGGAAAAAAAAAAAAAGATAGAGAATAAAGTCTTTCACTATATTGCTAATTGAAGCAGTTCTACTTTCTGATAAAGGCAGCTCCTGTGGGAACTGTCCTTGGGGGGGAAAAAAAGGAGGTAGAGGGAAGAATGACATGATGGCAGGAGAGGCATGAAAAGCAACAGTAAGATATTCCAGCTTTATAAACTACTTTTCATGTTAATCCTCACATAAGATATTAATGAAAATGACATGTTCAAGAGCAGGGCAGCTGACCCACAGGGAGCTGTACAGGCCAGCTGATCAATTAAATATATTGTTTCTAAAATGCAATTCATCATACTTGTGATGGAGAGCACACTAATTTTCCCTCTGAAATCTTTTCTATTTCTTTCACACCAAGTCTGTAAAGCTATAAAGACAAGGATAGGAAAAGCTGCACAGAGGTCCTTAAAGAAAATAGCTCCAAAAGTTTTTAGAAGGAGAGCAAGCTTTCTGTCTATCTCCTTTTCCTTTACAATGCCAGAAGCCTGCAACAGGACAACTGCAGGACATCTGAGCCATCTGTAGGCCTTTCTCAGTGCATCAGATATCTGATATGAGTTACTGGGGGGGTGGGGGAGGGGGGTGTGGAGAAAAAAAAAAAAAGACTGCAAACTGTGTGAAAATCAGACTGGAATGCTTGAACGCAAAATTACTCAGTAAACAGGGACTGCAAATTCTGTTTCTCATAAAATGTGAAAGTTTGTATTGCCCCTCTGTTAGGTCTGCAAAGAGCTTTATATCCAAATAGATCTAATTTTTTAAGTGATACCTGACTAGCAGAACTTGGTTTTAACAAATAAATACATGACAAGTGGATAGGTAACAGTTTGGAACTGTAAGGTGAATAACAACTGCTCAATATTCCCTTGTAAGGATTATGGAACAGCTTTGTAAAGTTCTCAGTTGATAGGCAGGAGCTTACGTGACCCTTATTGAATTGTTTCTACCAAAACATCAGATGTGTTTCTTATCAGTGCTTCAAAACTTAACAGCCCTCAGAGTGAAACTGGCAGTACCCTAACCTGTCAGGAAATGCATTATTTAGTAACTGGAATACAGTAATCCTCCCCTTCATCCCACTCATGACTCATATGATAGTATCACATTCTTCCCATCTTTCCTCATCTCTCTTCCAGACTGTTTTTAACCAATTCCCTTTATCCCTTTCTTAGACGGAAACAGCTTCCTACCTTTGTTCAGCAGTATCAACCTTCTGTTTTTCTGTGCCTTATGTCCCTTTTGATATAGGAATGAATCAATACACAGGTGGACTGTCAATTTATTCTGACAAGGTTTTGTTATCTTTTCCTTACCCATTCTTTCTAGGGTTTGGAGTTTTTCAACAAAAAAGTGTTTGGGGTTCTTTCATTGACTGGTTCAGTTTTCTTGGGTTTTTTGTTGGTTTGGTTTTGGTTTTTTGCACAAAAAACTACTGCTCTAATTTTGACTCACAACTGCTGCTGTTTTCTTAAGTCTGAGCCCAAAAAAGTTACACTATTATTACAGCAGTTCAAAGGCCACTGGGTATTAGATGCTAGATCACTATTGCTAAAGAATTTGCTAAATCACTATTCCTAAACAATTCATCATCATAACCAGATGTGGAAACTTGTTAAAATATTCTGAAATTCCACTGCTCAAATGAATCCACTCACAACGCTCTTTCTCCAAAAAGCCGAACTTCTTACAAACCACACTTTTTTTGTACTACACACTTTTCAAGTCAGGTGCAATTAGATTCTAACAGTTTTAGTGTAGTAATAATAACCTAGTACAGAAGAGAAGTGGTAAGTAGGAAAATTATTGTTGTGTCTAGCTCATGAGAATGAACTGAAATATATATGGAAACAAACTACCTGGGAGGAAGAACAAAAAATTTGAGTCATAGGTTTGCATTTACATACTCTGAGATACTCCTCTAAATTGTGGATAGTGACCGGTGTATCTTTTCCCCCTTTTTTCAGCTCTATATTGGGAAACCCAGGAAGCGTAAAGTCCAGCCCTAGATCTTCCACTGAGCAGCCATTCATAGTCAGAGCCTCCAATGCATACTGTAGACTTTCTTTGGTCTAAAAAATTGGAAGTGAAAACCAATGAGAACAGTTAATTCAAATAAACTTATCCGAAAGTTATAACTTCTAAAGCAGCTTTGACTAAGCAGACATTTCTGTAAGAGTATTACAATTAAAACTGTTATAGTACTTCTTGCTTTCCCTCTGTAGTTTTCATACATGACAGGAAACCAAGACAAACCAGATAAACAAGCTTAATGGATAACCTGGAAAGATCACAGGAGTACACTTTTTTCCAGCAGTTTTGGAATTCTGTAATATGCCAGAAGACAAACTATCTAGAAAATACTACTGGCAAGAAAAGAAAATGTGAAATAGGTTATGGCTCAGAGGCTGGTTTTTCCTTAGGACAGATAATGGCATTCATATTTGGCATGCATATTTACATTTTTCAGCTTTCATCCACCAGGTTTCAGGTTTTTCAAACTCTTGGGAAATTAAAAGCAGTGACCACGGAGAGTGAGACAGTGAGGTAAAAAGGAACAAAGACCCACAAGCTTGCAATAATTTCACTAGTAACAAAGCAGACATATTAGAGTATAAATTAGGTTATTACTTCCTACCATCTATTAACATTGGATGCTAGAAAAAGCAGATGTGCCGAAGAACTTTTATCACTACTGCCACAAGGAACTGTGGTACTTTCAGCTAAGAGTAGATATCCTTGAAAAATTAAGGTTACGTCTGAAAGAACCTGAATGCTCATGCATGGTGACAGTTTATGTCAGTTCTGCATACAGCTCTTCAGTGAAGAGGGAAAAAAACCCCTACATAAATGGCACTTCTATGAAAATTTGACTAACCAACCAGTAAAAAAGCCAAACCTTTTGACTGTTCAAGAAGCAAGGACAGATTTTTTTTTTTTCCCCTCGGATATTTAAGTTGGTTAGTCTTTTTAAAGTGAACTTAAACAAGTTAGGCAAACATGTGGCAGTTTCAGACATTTCTAGACTGTGTTTAATCACAGAAGAATCCCATAATGAATGTCTCATGCTAGACTTTACAAAGAGACTGTTTTGTAATTAATAGCCACTGATCTAATAACATTAAAACTACTTTGTATGAGAACAAAGTAATTATCACTATTACAATCAGTATTAAGCCCTATGATACATTCTGAATTACTGCTACTTCATAAAATCCAAACGTGTAAAGAAGATACACCCTTCCATTCTTAGGGTTACTTTCCCACCTGAGTTTTATCCTGTTCAAGTCTTTTCTTTTGTCTTACAATATCTTCAAGGTGATATATTGATTTGGCTACTACTGGATCAATACTGAACAAGTCGTGCGATGTCAAGGAAGTTTCCTGTCGTAACATCCATTTATAAAAAGGAAGTCCAAGAGGAAGGTCCACCTGGAAACCAAAGCACTGAACTCTTTAGTATTGAACTGTCTTCCAAAAGTGTATCTTTTACTATTTCATCTCTTGACCAGATCTACAATACTATCTCGTACTACTGGCACACACCAGAACACCATGTCTGAGTGGTTTTGCCTCAGAAATTTACAGTCAAAAAAACCCAAGTGACTGCCTAGTGCATATACATTAAAGCAATCAGCAAGCTACCAAGTGGAGTAAAAATGAGCCCAAAACATTCTTGAAAGAAGACTGGAGAGAGATTGCAACACATAGCAGGTAATGGCTTTTCCTTTCACCAATAAGGTCTCAAAAGCCACTGTAAAGATCTTCAACATATATTACCCTTTCCCCCCACCAAAGTTCAGCTGCATGCCTGTCCTCTTCCCTGCCTCACCCCAGACTGCCCTTGCTTCTAGAGCTGAAAGTAATACCATTTAACTCTTATGCTTTTATCCCTCAACAAAGCTAGTGTTTTTATTTGACCCCTTCAGAAAAGATTTTCTATTTTATTCTCACCAGTCTGAAGTCCATGATTGCCTTGGCCATTAGTTTTCCCAGAAAGCGGAACTTCATTTTAACTTTTGCAATGTGAGCTGGCTTGGCTGTTCTACCAAAAGGAAGTGCAAAAAGGCCTTGAAGGTTATGAATGTACTTGGTACCTTCCTGGCTTCCTGTTGAGGAAGAAAGAAAGAAAAAGGAAAGAGTTCAGTACTTACACTACTAGTTTCTTCTAAGATGCAAGTGGCATTCAGATAAACTTAACCTAAATTTCTTACAGAAAAAACAAGCAACCATATCAAACACACAAAAAAACCCCAACAAAACCCACTAAGATAATCACACACTATCATCAGGCACATTATCTGACCACAAACTGAGGCGCTCTTTATGTAACTAACGTCGACTTAGAATCAATTCATTATTAATCAATATTTATAGATTAGGTAGTAGAGTAATTACCTTTTGGATTGGCTAAAGTCACTTCTTCTCCCCTCCAAAGGCCTAAGTCTGCTCTCTGTAGTTCCTGAGATACAAGTGCATAGAACTCTAGTGTAGGGCCTAGGCCTGTGCCAACCTTCAGGGGACAGAGGGTGAGGGGAGAGGAGGGGAAATGAGATAAATAAGTAAATAAATAAGTCCATTAGGTCAGTTTGAATATAAAAATCTCTACTTAGTCTGAGAAATATAAATACATTATTTGCTATAAAGAAGACTGCACTGCAAAAAGCATCTAGAGAACCTAACTACAGGAACATTTACAACATGACAGAGGCAGCCTGGAAAGACCATATATCAGAGGAAGTAACAGTGAAGTAAAAGTTTTAACCACCTAATGATCATATTATAGAGGAACCACACACAGCTGTTTGCTTAAGAGTTAGAAAAAAAATGTGCTCTGCTGACTAAGATTGATTGAAATTTAGATCAGAAAGAGCATCTCCTACCAACTAAAAATCACAACCAAGCAGATTAGGGATAATGAAAGGATAAAATTCTTTAGCACCAGCAATGTGAAAGACAGAGTCTGACCAAGCCATTTTAGGAAAGCTGTAGCTGTTTTGTATTAAGCTTCAGTAAAAAGGAGTTAAATTAGATTTGATATTACTTGCATTGATATTACTTACTTCATTCTCATACTGGATTTCCAACATGGCTCTTGAACTGCCTAGATCCTGCATCACAGATTCTGCCTGTTTCAACAGCTCATCTCTGTTCACAGTGCGCTACACATTAGAGAAGTTTTAAGTAGTGAAATTATGGCTTTAAGTCCCAGCTCCCAAGGCAGTTACAACAGGAAAAAATCAGTTATGAATGTTTTTCCACCCCATGCCAATAGTTCCACAGTTCAACAGTTTTTAAGTTTATACTTTGACATAACAGTTCTTGCTTCTATATGAAAACTATTTAGAATGAACGTGATCAACATAAAACGAAAAAATAATGTGTTGCATTTATATCAGTGTAACTAATAGGTACTACTTTTGCCAAGAATATGGCAATAGGGCTACGATATAGCAAAGAACTATTGTCATGTGATGTTGCATACCTCAAACTAATACGAAGAGAAGAAAATAGAATAAAGATGCTGAAACCCGAACAAAAAGCCCAACAGCACTGGGACTCCTACATGTGGGAAGCTATATCCTTTTTGAATTTGGTTCTCATGTCTCCTCGTCTTTTTTCCCCACAGGTATTCATGATCATATAGCATATACAGCAGGTCTTATTTTAAGATAATATATCTCCAGATTCAAGGCAAACATCCAAGACTCCCTCAAATTTAACACAGTCACAGCTTAGTTTTATTATGTCGTGACAGGTGATTTACCTTCCCCAAATACTAGGACAGTATTTTTGTTTATTAAGGGTCTAAATCCTGTAAATTCATCTGAGAATCAAGCAAAACAGATCTACAAGCCAGTATGTGGAAATATCACTAATGTTACCTAAAACTCCGTGTTCACTACCGGAGTTTAGCTTCAGGAATTACATCAGGGCCCCGCTGAGGTGCAGGCAGGCCGAGGGTGCCCCTCCTGCCCTCATGAGGCCGGCACGGAGAAGACACTGCGCCTTCTGCTGGGGGATTGCAGGAACTAAACCCACCTCCGTTCTTCACTATACCACCAAACTCTCAAGTTTTACAATTAAGTCTTGCTCACAATTATATTCTTAAAGACAATATAAAAATAAATAGATCCTTCATTCCGTTTTAAACAAGATGTACTTACTTTTTTCCTGTCCAGTCGCGGTGCCACTCTGCTATCCTGAGAATCCGACTGATTGATTTCTGGATTAGTATCCAGTAGTCTTTGCATGGCTCGATCGCGGTCAAAGGCCGTCACATAAAACAGCATTTGGCGGGTATCAAATGGAAAGAAAAATGGGCTGCAAAGAGCATTGGATTAGTCAGTTGAGTTCCAAGCAGCATCTTTTGACTATCATTTAGTTTAAAACACAATAGAAATGTAGTATGTCTGAAATTAGTGCTTTATTACACACTGGTGAAAGCAGCCTCCAAAGAAGCCCTCCAGAACACACTTTACTTTTAGTTACAATGCTTAGGAGCAAGAGTCTAGAGAAATGCAATATATCAAGGAGACAATTCCAGAAACTTTTAACTCCTCTTGAAAAATAACTCAAAATACTTGAATGCCTTGACTGTGCAAAGTTTACATCAGAAACTAAAATTCCTTGTTCACTACTGTTCTACAATTAATAAGTGTAACAGATCAAAGATTTAAGCTCAAGCTCACGTATTGGGCAGCAGGAAGACATGAGAACCTGATTAGAGCAGCACCACTATTCTACCTTCCACCATTTGCAAAAAATACTTTAATCTGTGAAAGACTACCAGAGAAACTTCTTGTTTTAATTAATCACTTCCACTATTCTCAAAGGCATGTGTATGTTAACAGTGTGGTCCTCCACTGGCATTAAGTGAAAAGGCAGTTTTATTGAACAAATACTGCTAGAGATGTTTAAGAACATACATTCATGCTCATCATCTGTTTTCTAACTTCCTTCATAAGCATTCCAGATAGCTTATTTTTAAAATTAAGCCGAAGAGTTTCTCTAGACTATCTATTTCCACAGTCAGTTGTCACCAGTACTGCTGCAATTAACATGCTTGAAAAATCCAAGAACGTCAACTCTGATTTCTCATTCTTTCAAATGGAAGAGCTTTACAGCTTGTACTCTGCATTAAGATACTACAAAGTACTATGTATAGGTATGTATATAGCTTTATAAAAATTATTTCTATTCTTTTGTCAGTAATGATAAACGTATTTTCCTTTGTACCATGCTGAATATGCCACGATAATTACAGCGATATGGTAAGAATGTCATTAAGCAGTTTAACAGGAGAAAAAACATCACCTGAATAATCAAAATTTCAACAGAAACCCTTCAGATTGCTCAGCAACTCCTGTAAGAAGTGGTCCAAACTTTGCAGCTAGTCTATCCCTCAGAACGTGATTTAAACTATGCAATATAGGTGTAAGCATCCATCCAAGTGTCACTATGTAACTTGGCAAGACTTCTGTGACTCCATTTTGCACTCTCAGGAGTCCTGTAAGGTATGATGCACTGTGCTGCCCAGCCAAGATTCCTACTGAACTGCAATTAGAGACAGTACACAGCAAATCACTCATACCATGTTTTTCCAAGTTCTGTCAGCCAAGTCGGGATGTTTCCTGTCATAATTACCAAAGGGTCCTGAAGCTGCCTGTTTGCTTTTGCTGTCAGTTTACTGTTGATAAATTCCGAGGTTGGAATTATCTCCTTGCAGACTGCATTCTGTGTTAAATAAAAGCAATGTATTTCTAGTTAGAGAAATGCTGAAAGAAATAACAAGTCTTTGTTAAAATAGATCTTTAATGCTTCCAATTTGCTTATCATGGAAAGTAAAAAAACTTTCATTGCTGTTTTGTTCATCCAGAATCTAAGACATCAAAGAAGGACTGAGTAGATTTTTACTAATTTGCTTTTCAGGAATAATGGTGGTCTTTCAACTTAAGGAAGGACAAAGCTTGAGAATTGTGTTCAACACACAATAAAGAAAATATGACTGTAAGAATTTACAGCCTTCATCTTATCAGGAGTTAAAAAAATACGTAGGGGAAGATGACAGTATTCGCACTGTTCTGTCTCCTTGAGGGGGAGCAGATGGGGGAAAAGGTTACGATGTTAGAGATGGTTCTGTCCTGAACCAAGTATCAAAGTGATTTAAGAAGTGCTCTACTCACATCATACAAGTAATACCAGTATCGACTGATAGCGTGTAAAACTCTCAAAAGAAGAATAACATCTAATGAGGGGTCTTCGAATGTTATATTTTCGGGTGGAGTAGATATGAGGTAAATTTCCAGAGGATTTAATACCGAAGGGCATACACCATCTAGCAGGAAAAAAAACAACACGTTAGCAAAGCAATCCATTAGAAGTTTTCCCAAGATTTAATTATTAGGAGCCTAGGTAGTATTAGTCATGGCATTCACTTAACGACAACAGTTTAGTTAAACCACTCAGTAAATATCTTACTTTTAGTTTTAATATGCAGATTAATATGCTCACTATTTTTATACTACATCTGCTTTAAAAGAAACACTATAGTGTCTGTAAACATTGTGAAAGTTCTGAAAGGACTGAGAGGAGATTAGCATATAGCAAGGCATCACACTCACCATGCCACAATTCATCATGTTTTTTAGAATTTCTAGGGGAGGTTTTTGTCGGAGCAGTTTGTGCTCTTCCTCTTTTACCACCAACACAGTCCTTATTACCATCTTCATCCTCTCGCACAGGTTTGTACCTAAGAAGTAAACGAAAGTTAAAAGTTCAATGCTTTGAAATGCTAACTTACAGGGAAGCAAAAGCACTTTTAAAGGTGTCAGTTCTCAGATTTCCAGAACTTTACTTGAATGACAGCTAAAAGCAGAAAGACAAGAACACCGCACTGGTTCACTGCACAAGATCCAGCCTCCAAAGCAAAGTATTTCACAGGGGAGAAAAAAATTGGGGACCCTTCGGCTCCATGAACTGGAAGGAGAGAAGGCGAATGTATAAACAAAACCCCAAAATGACTGACATTACTTAGGGTTAGGTTAGGTTTGGGGGCTTTTTGGTTGTTGTTTTGTGGGGTTTTATTTGTTTGCTTTTTTCTTTAGTACATTTAAATGTTAAAAAGAAGGAGACTGCTGAACACTAAGATGTTCAGCACAGTCATGTGTCAATGCTTCTTGCAAAGTATGGCCAGAGAATACATTCACCTTCACAGCAATCAACTAGGAAAATCAGTTGATTGACCATTACTTGCATACTGCACATTCTCTAGTGTTTGTGGTTAGTTACCTAACGCTAAGAATGATTTCTCCCCATCTAGCAAGAGTCATTTAAAATTCCCCATTTCTTGTTCACTAGTTTTACTCATGAGCTAGAAAGAACATCAGGAGCTAGCAATGAATTCATACTAAGTTTTAACTATCTCAAGCACACCAGGAAATTCAAACCTCCAGTTTTCAAAGGGAAAAAAAAGAACGACAGCTATATTCCAAATTTCTTGATGTATATACATTTAGGAAATTGGAGAAGTTATTCCTGGATTTCTCTAGGCAACTTACCAAATGGTGTGCGTTTTTGTCCAAATCCCAGCTCTTCCCAAAGGGTTGCTTTCGTCATCTGTAGATTCCCTCTCTTCCTCAGCTTGCAAACTGTACTGCCTGACTGCTTGATACACAGTCATATTGTATGGCAGCAAGTGATCTCCAATGTAAAACTGCAATCTATGTCTCACATTTCCTGAATTTAAGAACTGAGCAGCCTGAACAAAAAAAAACCAAAACCCATACAGATTAGGAAACTTGTTGCACAGCTTTTCTTTAGGCCCCTCCCCACGCTGCACCCTCCCCTTACTCCCAGAGCAAAAGCTTACCAAAGATTCATCTATTTCTTCATCTGACCCATCATCATCACTATCTTCATCATCTTCTCTAACTCTTCCATAGCCTGAGACATGAGAGAAGAAAGACATCCTCATTTGCTTTTCTTCATGAAATGTAACAGTGCTTTGGTACTTTGACTGTTACAACTTCTAGAACTTTAAAACAGTTCCAAAATGCATCAGCTGAAAACAGTAAGGTTCAGAACTGCTAGAACAAATTTCGGTATCAACACTTGGCATCAAAACTGCCAAGTACAGCTTTGTACAGCCAGTGTGACAGTAAAGTAGATTATACTTCTGTTAGTATTTTGACTGAACTGTTTACAACAGGAAGAAGTTTGTCCCAGAAATGGAAGATTCTCTACAGCTTTAGTCTCCCCTGTGAGCAAGATATATTTATAGGTACCTTCCATTTGTCTTCAGCATAATTCTCACAGGTTTTTACAGACTCTACACTGTCAGGAGGAACTATTCCAAAAAGGAAAACACAAGTGACTGTATAATATATAAATACCTCTAACTACAAGGTATCTTTCAATGGCTTGTACCAAAGCCAGAGGATCAATCTTCACAGGTCCACCTTTCCACTGTTTCACATTAGCACAATCTGGATGTCTTTGCAGTTGGCATTTTAATTGATGTGTATTGAAGAATTTTAAAGCTTGCGATCCTCTGTTAAGAGAAAAACTCAAAATAATTTGTGAAAAAAGTTGCTACACAAAGAACCTAATAACCATAATTGCATTAAAAATGCATTAGAAGAGGCTTATACATGCATTTACAATTTTACTTTTCAGAGAATTATTTGTCAGACTATTTCTCTAAAACTAAGCTACAATGGTTTGGATAAACAGAATTAAAAGTCTTCTTCTACAAGAACACCAGAATCCAATTTGGACAAAATCTGGAAGCTACACAAATTGAGAGACAGTCCAGCCTCAGGTCTGACTGCAGTATGGCCTATACTGACCATCTTTGAAATCTGAAGTTGGTCAGCTGATGGCACAGGAGATTTAGAGCTGTGTTTACGTGCAGTGAAACAAGGATCAGAAATGGGCATGGAAAATGCAAGTACTCATTTATATGGTTTTTTTTTTTCAATAAAGACCTAAAGAGAAAACCTGAAAGCTCCTCTGTTTTTTTCTTGCCAGGGATAGTTTATAATACACATTCCACCTCACCAAACTATCAATACTCAAAGCTAGCTGGTTTTATAGAACAAGCCTCTTACTTCTGCTTCTATACAGGTGCTAGGTAAAAGATTACCAAAACTTAATGCCTCAAAATCCTCACTGACATAATCCACAGTAAAACCAGCAGTCAAACAATGCTACAGCAGTCTTGCTTCCTGTGTTTCATTTTCTATCAAAAAGAACAGCAGCATTTTGCTTCTATGATTAGCAGCTTTTTAATTTTGGTAGTTAGCCCACTTTTTACAAAAACAATGTATATAAAGAAGCATTCTGAGATTACAGAGCACATACTATTTGAAAGCCAGTACAGAGACACTAACTTCTTCTAATAAGAAATCAGTGTACTGCATTAATTCCCATTGATTTTAATTCACAAAAAAGTACTGAATTTTAATGGTAGTTAGGTTAATACTATAGTGTGAGGCTCCAAAACATCTAATATAATGGATGTTGTGTCACCATTAATGACAAAAAAACCCTCCACACTACCTTACTACCTGAGACATAGAAGACCTTTGGTATTTCTAACTTTAAAGAAGAGTTTTTGAAAATTCATTTTCAATGCTCCTCCTCTCATGCTGACCTTTTTAGCCAGCACCAGAAATACTTTCAAAACTTATACACAACCTGTACTGAAACAGACTTACTGTTACATAATAAGTGAAATCTAGTGTTGATTTCTTGAAGCACAGAAAAGAAATTGTAGAACAGGTCTTTAGTCACTCAGATTTGTTACTTAAAACACAACTAACAAGCTGGATTCCAAATTTATTCTGTACCGTAAGACTCAGGGCAGGTCTACAGCTATTTTAAACTCTATTGACAGCCAAGACTTATCACTCAATCCACTATCTTCCTAGAGAACAGAACCTATATGAATAACAAAATTTAGCACTGTAATACACTCTCTGCAATTTAATTACTCTGCTAAAAAACATCAGTGTCCAAGCAATAAATAGATTGTTTCCAGTGTTTGTTACATGGGGACAAGGAAGACATTTGGATTTTTAAAGGGTAAATTTAGAGATTGCATTCTAAGTTACTCTATCAGCCCCAATTTAAGTGAGACAAGTTTCAAGATGGTAAGTAAACATTTGGTAAAATATTCCATCTTCAACTGAAAAAAAAAAAAAAAAAAAAAAAAAAAAACCAAACTGTGTCATTGCTTTTGTGTTTAACAGGGTCAGAAGTTTCCATTACCTCCTTTTGTAATTGTACTTCTACTTGTACTTGTCCTTTTAGTGTTGTCTGAAACAAGTTTTGGAAAACAAAAGCTTCCAACAAAACTGTTACCTGAGCATTAATCCTTACCTGCTCCCTGTTCCATTTCCACTAGGGAAGTCATGCACTTTAACAGGAAACTGTTCCATCTGACTGAGGCAGTTGTTCATTTTATGGACTAATGCCAACAAAGGTGCATTTTCTAATGGCTCTAACCTTCCAAGGGGCTCTTCTCCAGGAAGCTGAAATATAGTCCAGTCTTTTAGTTACCTGCTTGAATTAAACCATCCTAAACAATTTATATCATAAATCAAGAATCACTACTCTCACTGAAAGCAGCAGCAGTATCAGGATGACGAAATGACACAAGTTTATGAAAGACTCGTTTCAAAGAATGTACTTTTCTCTCATGGTTTCAACTGAATAGCCCAATTTGAAGCATTCACCCTTAACCATGAGCAATAAGCTTTTTCGAAGTTTTGGTTATCTGCCTTCCTCTCTTCCACTTCACTCTTCTTTCTTTAAAAACAGAAGACTAGTTTCTTGCAGTATTTAATCCTAAGTGATAATATTACTATCCAAACTCTTTTTCCATATCAGCTTCTTAAAAGACAGAAACAATTTTTAAGTTGTTCAAGACTCAGACAATTGGCCATTTTGGCATTTTTTCCACTGCTGTGTGGAACTTTCTGTAATTACAGGGTATTCAAAAAAGTTCATGACCTATAAAGACATTGAACAATGTGAAAGTTGCAGTGTTATACAACTTAGATATAAACAAAACATTCTTTCTGTATTCCACCTTTAAGATAAGGTCAACACAGAACCTCTCAGATGATTTTTTGAATCTTTGGCAGAAAGAAAATTTGAGAGAAAGACAACTAAGAAGGCCAAAAAAATACACAAGAAAACTTACTGGAGAGGAAAAAAATACATGAAGAAATCTTTTCAATCTGATATCCCTGCTAACAGCATCTTTTTCACTTTTAGATGTCAAATAAAGCAGCAGTTGTTTAACAAACCCACTATGCTGGATTTCAAATGAGGAGACGTCAGATTCCGAGACAATGCTACGGATTTCTACAAGGCACTCTGTTCCACCATCCACCTGAAAAACATGAAGAGAGTGTTTTGCTACCCAGGTATTAAGGGCTTAAGAAATGGTATTTTTCCTTCTACTGCATGTAACAGCTCTAAAGGGAGGGGAAAAAAAGGGAAGTCTGGAATGTATAGTAACTCAACACAAGAAGCAATGCAGGGCAAATAATCTGAGGATAAGCACTTCTCTGTTCAAGGGGAGACATTACAGGCAACATCTAAATTTTCTCTATTTTGAGAGAAATGCAAGGTCCCATTTCCATCTCATGCAAGGTAAAGATAAGCTGCAAGCAAGGGTGCTTTCTGTTCAAAAAAAACCAAACAAAACCCCAACAACTCAGATTGGTATATGTTTTACATGACACTTGTGTGGGAGAGAGGAGGAGGGAAAGTTTCGTATTTTAATGATTGCTTAGATCAAAGCACAGAACACAGCTCAGCTCTTGTGATACTTCAGAAGTTACATGTTTAGACCACCTACAAGGACCACAACTGTCTGGAAAGCAAGGCTGGAGTTCTTGACATGCTACCACATTCAACCCAATCTGTATTTCTTCTATCATTTTAACAAAATGCTGCTTCCCTCTCTTCTCCCCCCAGTCTCAAAGTTCTTGCTACAAACTGTATTGTTCTTTAAGAATAAAGTCAATCCCTAACACTTAACTGCAGAACTTTTGAATGTGAAATAAAATACTATGCAAATGACACATTGCTAGGACTGGCCTTTTATCATAGGTGGTGTGTGTCAGAGCTTACACACTCATTCTAAACAATTACTTCAAGTCATAATGACTCATAAGGCAAGGCAAGAAATTACTCCCCTCCCAAGTAAGTTTGCCACTTCTCACCTGGAGGTTGAGTTGTTCAGTTGCAGTGCAAAGTCTCTGTAATACATTTAGTGCAGGATTGCTTCCGTCCATGTTTTCAGAACTAAAGTAATGTTCTACAAATTTATGGGCTTGCTCCTTAATCCAGCCCTTAATTTTTTCTCTGTAAAGAAGCACACAAAAGGCATTTAGCCACACTTAGCATTTGCATACATCAATACTATAAGTAAATACAGCCTGAGTATAATTTTCTCCATGTTAAACAGCAGTCACAGAAAACCCTTTGCTTTTATTCCAACACAGTCAAGTTCTTTTCTCTACAGATCACTTCTTGCATTGTTTTTCCTCAGTTCTCCGATTTTTCCCCACCATGCAACTTTAACTATCCAGATGTTATTGTCTCTACCTTAATTTCTCGATTCTTTTCCCAGAATTATTTTAACTGTGGTTAAGCTCCAACTTCTTTGTAGGTGCTACTTAATAACCTGATCATAGCTGACATCATGTTACAAGTATTATGATTTTTTTGTGTGTACCTGTTATTGGAAATGGTATCCTTGGAAGCAGCCCTTGCAAGACCACTTACTCCTGCTGTTCGTGCTGGTTCGATGTTATTACTATTGGATTGTGTGCTTAATCTTCCCCATGTTTTAGGATTTAAACTTGCCAAGAAAGAAGATTTAGGAGACTGAGTAGTTGTAGGGCTTTTAGCTGGAAGAAGTAAAGAAAAAATTTAAGAGAATCAACAGGTTTATTACAGCTAGCTCTTTCTGCAGTTCATAAGCTTACTTTAAAAAAGGAGATTAAAGTATCATACTTCAAGAATTATTTACCTTGATTGTCTACTTTGTCATCATCTCTTGGAGGCGAATATTTTGGTCTCCTTGGCCCGCGTTTTGGCAGTCTTTTTCTCTTTAGAACATCACTCAGTCGTCTGCCCAAAGTTAAAAATTAATTTAACTTATTTCCACCCATGAACATATTCATGCACACACCCATCCCTCAGTTTAAGATGCATCTGCCAACTACCTCCTTGAGAATTAAAGAACAGGTTCCATCCCATAACAAGGATATTCCCTGCTCTAGGAGCAGGGGCCTCAACTCTATAATTGACAGGACAAACTTGATCCAGAAAGAAGGGGTTTTGCTGGCTGTCATCTTCCTATTATGAGCAGTCAAATACAGCCAGAAGTGACACTAAACAGAGGTTTCTCGTAATTTTCATGCTTTGTGTATCCATCTGTTCGTTCATTTATTTGAATACACTTAAAAAGAAAAAAAAAAAGAATTCCACTAATCTCTACTGAATAAACACCAACTAATACTGGATATTTTACATGCCTCCCCTACAAAAGCCCAGAAAACACTTCAACAATTTGTGGCATTTCTACTTGTCAGTCACCACACTTCACAAGTTCACATATTTCAATTCTTGTTTAAAATGACCAATATTTGACCTTTAAAATAAGAGCAAACTAGTAATTTATTCCTACACTGTATTTTAATTCTGCAAGTGTATAAAATTGCCGTCCAACAAAACTTAAGGATTATTTCTTTTTTCTCCAGTCTCCAGCAGAAAGGAACCATGCACCACAGCTCTGAAAGAATCACTGCCCTCAACAGTGAGATGAGACTACAAGCTGTTGCTCTTGGCATTCTCCCAAAACAGAAAGTTATTTAATATCATTATGATGTAACTATCAGGTCATTATTTTGTTTTATTCTCTTTTAAACATTTAATATAAAATGAATCAAAACTACCCATTGAAAAATTCAATACCACTCCAATTTAGTTCTTTAGAGGAAAATACCACAGCAAAATGCAGATGATAATGTGGGCAGCCCATGGCACTCTAGGCTTTTTTTTTAAAAAATAAGATAACAAAACCCCAAAAGAAAGCACCAAAGCCAGAGCAAACAGATTACTTTTCAGAAAGCGCACTTACCCCTGTGGGCTCAGATCCAAGGAATCCTCCCGGCTGTGCTGTAAGCTGGGAGAGCCCAAATCTGCAGCTGCGTTGCTGGCAGCAGTGGCTGTCCCAGTACTTATCGTCGTAGTGGTACCCAGCGTTCCTGATCCATTAGTGCATACTTTTGGTGGGCTTGTTAGCAAAGCCTCAGACTCTGCCAAGTTTTTCACTTGGTGCATCACCCCTTTGAGAAAGAAGAAATCTTTGTTTGGTGGGTTGGTCTGGGGTAGAGGGAGTGGAGGGGGTGGTAGAGATGTGGCAGGAACACAGGTGTTTGAAAATGTAGAACTGAGTGTTATTTTAACCTCTGCTTTAACTATGGCAGTATTTGCTCACCCCACCAATCAATACTAAGCTTTAAAAGCAGTCCAATCTTTTCTTCAAAAACTTAACCTACATAGTTTAAAAATAAAAAATTAGAGCAGTATGAACAGCAGCTGAAGAAACCCCAAGCACAAAGACTAACAGACTTCCTGCCAAAGATTCATCACTTTTCTCCATTAAGACTTCCCATGTAATTTCAGTGAGCCATCTTCAGCCTAAGTCAATTCACTAGTATTTAGTGAGCCTGTACAAACTTGTTTTGGATTCTAAAAACACAAGCTTGTCTCCTCCAGAGTCTCAGTCAGCTCCTCCCCAATAATATGAGGACAGCTTGCATAGATTCGCCTTCATTATTCAAGAACAATATTCAATTTTTACAGGTTGGGGAAAGTGGAGAGAGGGGGTAAAGGACTCTGATGCTCCACAGACACATTTTTAAAATACTACATAAAGAGGTGAAGAGGAAAAAAAAAAAAAAGAAACCACAATTTACCTTCTCTTCTGAAGTAAACACTAAAAATGTCAGGTAACTTTTGCATTAAAATCTCTGCCATCTGCAGGGCTCCAACTACTATCTTAAGGTCTTGACTCGACAGCATGGAGGCAATATGACTAAAACAGATAATTTATTAGAATTAGCTTTGTCTTTTTTTTTGCTAAGTTTTTCTTTCTAAATCAAGTCAGTTCATCTTGCATACACAGCACTGGAGACTGAAAGCAAAGAAATTTCATAGTGCTTTTATCAAAGCTATCAATAAAAGGACTGAAACAGCTCTCTTCCCACCTATATCACTTCTACCAAGTTCTAACATGGCATAAAGGAGAGAGTCTCTTATAAACACAGCGTTGTAGAATTCGGTACTGTCTTTGGAAAACGATTTAGTTTATTTTCCAGCTGCAGTCTCAGATCCCCAACTTTACATGTAACATGTAGGAGAGGTTTCATGAATAAAACCTAGCAGTTGAATGCTATGAGTGTCTGTTATTGCTGTTATTATTCACATTGTATTACCTCAAAAGTTATCTTGCCCTCAGAGAAGTTCATAGGCAAGTTCCAGAAACCAAAAAACCAATAAAGGGTAATATTAGACACTCCTAGTACACACAGCCAGAGGCCACCTAAGTTTCTAGTAAGAAAGCGTAGTGCTGGCAACTACTGCAAAATCTACGGTACAAAAAAATCCCTGCAGAGCTGGCAGCCTCAGCTTTTGGAAAATGAATGAGACTTAAAAAGTATCATTTTCCCATTAAAAAAAATGACTCAAAAAAAGTTATCACAAGTTTGAGCTGTAAGTTCAAAATTAATTTCATTTGCCGCAGTTAATGAACTCACCTTGAAACAGCATGGTTTTTCAGCACATCCTTCAGAAGTTCAGCATCAGCAAAATAAATTATCCTAAGAATTGCTCTAAGGCACTTGTGTCTAACAGCAGGTCCAGCTGAAGAACTATACACTTCATAAAGAACACCAAACAGTGTTTTGATAAAGGATTTTGCCAGTTCTGGGTCCTCTTTCATTAATTGTGCTCGAGCATCATCCTTCTTCAATTCCGAATGCCCACCTGTGAGAAAGTGCGCAACGCATCATCGTACAGATCTTTGCGTCTCTGATCTGATGATTACTTTCGTTAAAACTGATTTAATTCAGCTCTTGAATTGAAAAGATAAAATTCAAGAACCAGAAATCAAAGTGAATAAGTAGGTGCAAAACTTCCCCTTTTAAGGAGTTCGATCTTTTTTTCCTTCAGTTTTCTTATGTATTTCTGCATAACAGTAAGAAGCCCTCACAGAGTCTTCGTTAAATAAAAGAGCTGTATGAATAGAACTGCTTCAGAAATCCCAAACCAGGAACACACCAGCTCCCTCCCAATTCAATACATTTTCAGGAGCCAGGAGGAGTTCATATGTTAAAAAGCACACATTTCAACAGTACAAGTTTTGTCATGAAGCTTTCTTCATTCATGTAAATCAGAATAGTCTGAGGTTCCAAAGAAGCCGTAAGAAATTTATTAGTTAAGCAGTAAACTGCTGCACAACACAGCATGAATCAGCCACAGCTAGAGAGCCCAGGTGTTTCCTGAGCTGTACTTACTAGTGTTTGTATTGGCTAAAGGGTTTGGTTTTCGCTGAATGGCACGGGCTGTTCCAGTATCCTCATTTATTTGCTGCATAGAGTTAAAATCAATAGTATAGACACGCCCAAGCGTAGACAGGCTTATCTCATCCTCACCAACCTGATGAGCTGCCTAAAACCAAGGAAGAGTTTAAAGTTAAGAAATCCCTAACAAACAGAAAACTATATGAAAGGTGAGGAGAGGGGTAACACAGTAGGAAAACAATGACAGAAATACAGTAAGAACAGTGATTAAGTGATTTGGTGTGGCTGAACACCAAAACAGTGCAATATTACAGCAGGATGTTTGAGGAAACTTGTGTTTCTTACTCAGAAAGATCAAGAGTGATATTTTTGAAGACAGAGAAAGCACTCAATTCCCTATAAAACCGCACGCAGATTTGAAAAGCATCACCACACAAATGTGTGGAATTACTACCTCTATTATTCGACTATCAATCCTGTTATATGGATGCCAGAGACCCCTGTCATCTCGCCATTGCCATATTGCACCATCTGTATTTTGTGCATTTCCTTTCTTTAGCATAGTATCAACAGCAAAGATTCCCTCTTTTGGCAGGCAAGGCATCAGTTCACTGTAAAGAACATTAAAACAGTATTTTACTAGAAGTATACAACCAAGTCCATCTAAGCTGAAAACTGTTTGCCTTATTTTAGTGAAGTTTAGGATTTTAACATACTAACCAGGCCCAAAACCTAGCACTGCAAGACTTACCAGATAAGAGAAGTAAGTTCATAAAGTTCTTGAGGACTTCGTGGAACAAGGTCAATTTGTTCTTGACAACTCCCATTTGAGGCTCCACAAAGGAGGAAGTGAAGTGTTTCTGCAATATCTATAAAAATTATTATTCATGAGACTGCCTGTATCAGATATGGACTCCATTTTCTGATGGACACTATACAGCAGAGATAGTTACTGCCCAAAGCAGACAGACAGTTGACAGTAGGACAAAAGTGTTTCTCTGAACACTAAGAAATGTGTTTGTTCTCAGGTCTGGGGTTTGCGGCTTTTTTGGGTTTGTGTTTTTTCCTTTAAGGGACAACTAGGGGAAAAATACCACTCAATATACAAGACACAGAAGAAAACAGGGAAAGATACAGGGCAGTTGAAGTGGTAAGTCAAAATTTATGAGATGGAGCAAAGAAAACAAGTGACAACTAAGACAGTTACACAACAGTTACTTTTGTTAATGTTTTCCCCTAGAAGAAGTATTTAAAGCACATGGTTTCCCCACATGGTAAAAACTAAGAAAAGAATTATTCAACTCGGGCTGGAATGAGAACCATTTGTGTAGCCAATATAAACTCAAAATTAGGTGAGCACTGCAGTGACAACAGCTAGAACTAGGAAAAGGGATAAAAACCCCTCTGGATAAAAGTTTTCAACACGTTTAACTAAACTTTTTATCCCAAGGGAAACACAGTAAGAGAGAAAAATTAAAAGAACAGAATCTTTTTACAATCAAGTGCATAGAGGTCCATATTGACTGTAGGCATTAACATGAGCAGGCCCCCTAGAACATGGAAGAGTAAGAACTTACTTTGCTTCATAAGCTGGACTGCAAGTGTGGGGCAGTTGGAGCACATCAGGGAGAACATGCGCACCACCATGATGAACATTCCTGAGCTCAGGATAGGAGGTGTCACGACCAAGAGCTGCTGGATATTTGTTAACAAGTCCTTGGAAGCAACCTGCTGCAGCAAGTTCTTCAGGAGCGAACAACAAAATAGAAAACATTAGTCTGTGAAAGGCAAGCCCTCAAGGGAAATGGGGTGGAGGGAGAAGAAAACAGAAATGCAACCCCATCCACACTCTTACCTCTTCATGCTGGAAGTTGTCCACTAGCCGTGCAAAACAGAGACAAGTGCTTTCAACAGACTTTTTGTCCTGTTATTAAAAAGTTAAGTTTGGTTTGAATTGAAATTTTTTAACTTGCATTAGATCATCCTGTCCTTTTGAGGCATTCACCAAATTTCTCCAAAAGGGCCAGTCTAATCACATTTTACACAACGCTACAGCTCTGACTTTTAAAATTCACTGACAGTCTAAACTGATCTCCTGATACAGCTGTGCTTCCCACATATTCCCTGGGAAACACCCCCCACTTGCAACACAAATACCTTTAGGGACCTTTAGAGATGAATAAATTAATCTCTAATATTCTTTTTGGATTCTTCAAGGAGGTAATAATACGGAAAGGAGGTAGAAAGCCAAAGTAACGGGAGATACAGATAATAAGCAGGAGTGAAGCCTACTGTTCTACAAACTACATGAAGCCTGATTTTGGTATTATGCAGCACAGCCATCACAGCAAATCTAAAGACACAAGTAAAGACTGCTCTGAAAATAGCTCTAGTAAAAAGTTCTGAACATAATAAAACACTAACTGTAAGGGTGATAGAGCACTGGAAGAGGTTAGCCTGAAAGATTAAGTCTCCATCCTTGGAGATACTTAGAAAGGGGAAAAAAAGAAACAAACAAACAAA
>VZTI01003805.1:5036136-5068107 GCA_013397865.1 Struthidea cinerea
AAAAAAAAAAAAAAAAAAAAAAAAACAAAAAAACCAACAACACCCAAAAAAAAAAAAAATCAGCTGGACATGCTCCTGGGCAATCTGCTCTAGCTGACGTTGCAGGGGAGCTAGAACTAGGTGACTGAGAGCTCTCTTCCAACCTCAACTATTCTGTTAAGAGCTAACTCAAGATTCTTCTCCAGAAAATTTCCACTTCAAAATTTCTTGAAATCTTACTTTGGTGGGTTGTAGCTTCTCTTCAGAGAGCAGGAATCAGTACTTGTCCCTACTACTGGTGAGAATGGTGCTTCCTGTTTCTAGAGTACAATCTAAAGCTGTCATTTGACTTCTCAGAAGCTGCCTCAAAGATTCAAGTAGTCTTTCAGCAAGATGATGGAGGCAAAATTAAGAATAGCACAAGAATACACAAAACCATTACCTGGAAGCTTCCATGTAGTTGCATTTGTTAACAAACAAAATACTTCTCCTTTTTCATATTTTTAACAGGGATCTGCCAACCAAGCAGATCACCAAAATCTCTTTTGGTGCACCAGTCATTGTAAATGCTCATTTATGAACACAGCAGTATTGCAGGATATGTAGCTCTTAAGAGCCCCTTCATTTCAGATTCATCACTTCAAACTATTGTACAAAAGCAGGAACTTTTTTAAAATGTTATAAATGCTCTCAAAAAGTTAAAGCACAAAAAAACCACAAAAATTGAAACTAAAGCTGTTCTGAGTTTAAAGTGGGAGAGAACCTTGCAACCAATTTGTTAAGAAAAAAATAAAACGGTAATGCTACTGGACTCCCTTCTTACTGCTATCTTTGTTCTTACAAGGACTACAAAACTATTACTCATGCTTTAACTTAAAGTACCTTATTTGTCTTTTATAAAATGTCATGTTTACAGAAACACAAAAGGTCCATATGTACATTGGGATATCACAACTTGACAGTATCAAAACCTAAAGTCAATTATCCCCTTGCAAAGGCAAATAACACACAACAACGAACCAGGTATCTGGGGACATCTTTAAACTGCTTTCAGATCAAAATCAAAACATTCCATTTTTTAACAGCTTCTTACCTGATGGGTTAACCTTTGTGTTAGCAGTGGCAAAGAGTCTGCCACAAAGTGAAACTCATCAGGTGTTATACTCTGGCAGCAGTTGGCAGCAATAGCTAGTGCATTCCTTTGTGCATTTATACTGAAGAATTCCAGATACAGCAAACAGTCTGCCAACCCACCCTATAATAAAACAAACAAACATTTTCACTCTCAGTACTGCTAAAGTCACAAAGTTGTTGTCTTATTTCATCTTCACAGAAGATCATCAAGATGTAGAGCTGGTAGAGGCAAAAACGCCTTGTTTTGGTTTTACTTACTGCCTGCAGAATGGCTTTACTGTGCCTGCGTGACAACATCTCCAGGGCTGTAAGCGCCTGCTCTGCCACATCAATGCACTGGATAACTTGCAGCTACAAGAAAACAAAAAAAGCTCGTAGATCAATTTCTAAACCAATTTGCAAAAATAATCATCTTGATTAACACTGGGACACATAGCCTCTACTAAGACACATTCAGTAATGAAGCCAGCTCTGACCAAGCCTGCCGGTTTAAGGTTACCTCAGCCACGGAGCTACTCCAAGAGGCAACAGGTCATATAATTACACATTCTGGATGTTTCCAACACCAATCCGACAAAAAATTCTCAGTGAATTAGAGAGCACTTATCAGTACGGGTGGGAGAAAAGATAAAGCCTGGCTTTAGAAGCTTCTCATGCATTTTATAATATCTTGTAAGCCATGAAAAGAAGCCACCATCTTAACGGCATTTTCTGAAGTTAAAACAAAAGATAAAATCCCCTCATACTATTTTATCACAGTTTTGACTTCATTTTACCTTTTCCAAGAAGACAGGAATTGCATCTACCACTACAGCAGATGATCTGGGAAGTGCTTCCATCATGTATGTTAAGGCCCGACATGCATGATTCATCTATTAAATACATAGATATTTGATTTTAAGTTCAGATGTCATTTTTATATTTCAAAAGCTTCTTAAATATTACAAACTACTTACAATGTCAAAATTGTGCTCCATCTGCAGCAGAGTTATCTGTTTAAAAAAAAAGTATTGTTTGTTTAGAAAAATGTATCTAGATATCATCACAAAAAGGGTACAGATCACTACGATAGCTTTTGACTCAGGATTTTAAATGCTGGTAAGAATTCCGAAAGAACCACTGCCTATTCTTGAGCTATTTAAAAATTAATAGGACTATCAAAATTTAGCAAAACATCCTCTCAAAACCAAATAATAAGACAGATACACATACACACACTTAGAAGTAAGACCACACTTAGAAGTAAGACAATATAAATAAAGATTACTTAATTTAAGCACAATATTGAGTGAAATATTATACCCTCCAACAGAAATCTGAGATTAAATCTTTACCAAAGCTGGTACAACACTCTTGACTGGAAATCCTCCCAATGTTTCTTCATTTCCCATAACCAACAGCTGGCACATCTCAATCACTGCCTGTAGTTGCTGACTTTCATCAGTGGCTTGGAGACCTTGTAAAAGCTGTTGAGCTTTAGAACCTAGATACCCAGAAAAAAAATTTAGAAAAGAAGGTATTAGAAAGTGTTCAAGAGAACTGTTATGCTATACTTCTGCCAGAGTGGAAGACCAGAGATAGTTTGTTTTCGTCTGAATTTGTAGTTTCATTTCCTTTCCCTGTCATGAAAAGGGGGAATAGGGAAGGGACACAAAATCTCACTCTTGGCTGCCTTTCCAGTGCAGACTGGTCAGCACAGGGAGTCCGCCACACTGCTCACCACAGCCGTCTTGCCAACCTACAGCAGGTGCCAGAACCCAAACCATCCCGCCTTTGTGCGACAAAGGACTTCGCAACACCCCCCAGATAATACAGCACATGGAGCACCCATGAGATCCCATCCTCTTCCTGGCATGCAGTGTAACAGGCTGCCTCTGGCTCCCCTGGGAAGCCAGACTTGGACTAGAAGGTACGCATCTCATCCAGCTGCATAGTGCAGACTTGATGCAACAAGTCTAAGGACCCACGTTCTCGCTGACACAACATCTGAATGAAATTC
This sequence comes from Struthidea cinerea, assembly GCA_013397865.1. Classification (NCBI taxonomy): domain Eukaryota; kingdom Metazoa; phylum Chordata; class Aves; order Passeriformes; family Corcoracidae; genus Struthidea; species Struthidea cinerea. The sequence goes on from VZTI01003805.1 coordinate 5,039,249, forward strand.
ATTCTGTCCGAAACCTAAGACACTTTTGAAACTAAAACTGACATAACTTCGAACTGACATCTACTAATTATTTTAAAGCTAGCTTAAGCATTTGTTTAAAGCTAGCAAAAAACCCAAGGGGGTTGGAGAGGTCTTTTGTTAAGCAGCCCATCATGCAAAAGAAAAAGATAAGGAAGGGGTGAAAAGGCAAGAACCCTCCCTTCCCCACCTAGAAGGGAACATTAAGATGCCCCAAAGAAGAAAAGCAAAGAAATACAGATAAGGCAAATTTCTCTTCCTTATAGGAAGACAAGCAATTAAAATTGTTGACCAGTGGTCTAGCACTATCATGACATACAAGTCTCCAACACGTAAAATATTAAACTATGAAGCTAATACAAATATTAGATTTACTATTGGCTGAATTCTACTATTCTGGAAGTGGAAAGAATTAAGTCAAATTAGACAAACTTTGCTTACTAGCTCCACTTCCAATTGTCCTGTGGAAGAGCTGCGACATCCGAGGACCAAGAGGGCCAAACAGGTGAGGAGGAAGACCCCTAGCCTCTAATAGAGCTAAAAGCAAACAGAGGATAACAGCCATTGTCAAAGCTTCTATGTATATTTTTAAAAGCTTAAATTCCGTGACGTTATCATCATTTAAGACTACTAGAATTTTGGTACTTTAAGAGTTAGGATTAGATGACTGCAGCTACCTCGATATCGAAAAAACACCAAAAAGATGACCTTTAAGGAACAAGTAACTAATATTTTTTTAAATCAGAGTATTGAAGTCCTCTACGAAGTTACCCGCTGAGTTCCCACAGTTGTGTATTTCACAGAAGTAATCTCATCTATTAGACATTATAAGCCTAGAGCCAGAACAGCAGATACATCAGGCTGTAATTTCAAATCTGAACTCAAACTACATAGGATAGGTTAAGCTTATCTTCATGTTTTCAGGACTTGCAGGCACTACTAATCTGACAAAAAAATTACACTGAAAAACAGGTTTACAGCTTTATTTGGTGATGAGCAGGAAGGGGAAGAACTCTGCTAAGTATTAGCGGGTTTCTTTTTTGATTTTCAACACTTTACAGTACTGTTACTTAAGCTAAACTAAGTGGGTGATTCTGATTTTTATTGTAGCAACCATGACTACTGCAGATCAATAAAATAATCATTAATAGTGAAAACCAATTTAGCCCCATATTTCTAATGCATACCTATACTTAATGAGAACTAAAAGCAAGTGAACTGATACTGACAGCACTCATTTCCACATTAAATATCCAGATTAACAAAAACCTGTCATTTGCAAGGGAGATCATGATCTCAGGACTCCCTACAATGTAGTAGCAGAATCATTAGACCAGTTGCAGAACATGCAAACTGAGTTTATACCTGTCATACTCTCTGGTTTTGAGAGACCAGACTCCTTTAGCCCAAGCACAAAAGCAAGCATTTTAAGAACATTCAGATTTTTTTTGGTCAAAGCTTACAGCAACATGGGTATCAATGACAAGCACAAAAAAAATTGTTATCCAGAAGCAGGCAGAGTACAGTAGGCCTAACCTGGCCTGTAAACTTAAAACACGCTTGCAAAGAGTATTTTCATACTTGAGCTTACACACAGAATAAGACTGAGTTCTCAGTTCTCTCCCCCCACCTCCTCCTAGAAAATCATCAATAGTAGTGTATTACACACCATTTAGATGAATAAGGACAATACCCCACCCCCTTTCAGACATTCTTGCATCTTTTGTGAATTAAGGCTTGTAAATTCCTACTTCAGAACTACTGTAAAGCAAAAACACATTCACAGACAGTGAAACAAAAATACAGCCTTCCCATTGAATATCATATAGAATTTGTGTAGTATGGTTATTTATAAGCTGCTAACAACAAAAAAGGTAAATTAGTAACAGCTTTTATACCTTGTAGTCTTCCCATCTCAGAATCATCTGACTCACTCTCTCCAGAAGTTGTCATACCTACAGCTCCAGCAACAGAACTAGAAGCTAAAGAAACAGTAAGAGATTAATACAAGTTACAGTGTCTTTAAATCCACAAAACTCACATCAAAGAAAGTCTTTGCCATCAAAACATGCTCTGCATTTAACACTGCCACCAGTGAACACCTGTACAACTTTCATTTTAAAACAGACCAGTCTAGAGGTCTAGTACTTTCCAAAAGCTGAAGAGAATGGCTTTATCAACACAAGATAATGAAAAAAAATACAGCTAGATCCATAAAACAGTTTCAGACAGATTTACCTGTATCCTTAATAAATGTATGCTTTCTTAATCGAGTATTATGCTGTACTTAGTTTCCATTACTTCTTGTACTGATGTAGCCAGCTTTAAGCATAGAATGTTTAATATTTTCTAACATTCACCATAATTACTGAACAGCTCCTCTGAACTCACTAATTAGGACCAGATGATAAAATATTCAACTTGGTGACAAACTTCTTCAGCACAGACATACTTGCAAATTCAACAGAAAATCCGTAGAATATTTATGAGCAGTTTCAGCAGAGCTTTCATAGGTAAATGCAAGCCTTCTGTATTCTGAACAGTTTATTGTCTTTTCAGTTGGTGATAACTTATGTAGCATCAGCTGAAGTTACTTTTTTTTAAAAGTAGTAGAAGCTTGGAAACTAACATCTAGATTACTGCATATAGTTTGGATACTACAAAAAAGCATAACTGAAACCTGTACCAAATAGCAAAAAAATCATAATCAAATGTAAGGGTCCCTCTCATGCAAAAACCTTCCAGGATTATTTACCAACTTAAGTAATTTCTCTTCAGAATTTAATCCATTTAATTATTTTTAAATGCAAAGAAGTTTATACTAGCAACTATGCTAAAAATTCTTCAGTTGAAGTTTCTTCTTACCTGCAGCTCCCTGGGGAGGCTCATCTGTTCGTGCAGCTGAAGAGTTAACGCCATCCTGGTTGTTGTCAGGATCAGCCATCTTCTCCTGTCGGCGAGCTTCAGCTGCTCCTCTTTTGCCCAGGCCAGAGCCTCGCCGACTGAAGGTTCAAAAAAACAAAGTTTCGGACATTATGAACTAAGGTAAGAGGTTTACTAACGTAAGCCTGCTGAAGACTACATAATGCTTATGTACATCACTACCACAACATGGCGCAAACAAGCAATTCATGTAAGAATCAATTTTCACAAAATTGTCCAACCCTTCTGTACTCTCCCTGTCCTGCACCATGGCAGTGATTTGTTTACACTGAGGCATTACAGACAGGTCCTTACATTACACCTTTCAAGACCAGGCAGTCTACTAAAATATAGCAGTAAAAATGAGCAAGCTTAAAGTGACTGATAGTTATAAATCATATACACATTTGAGAAGGCTGATGATAGAGTAACCATCTTTAAAGAAGTTCTGAACTACTGAAAGCAAAAAGAGGACTCTAATACTCAACTTGGTTTTCAGTGGCAGAACAAGTTTGAGGGGGTAAGACTATTTAGATTTGCTGTTTTAAAATGCTACCGCCATCATCACTACAAATACATATGCCTACAAAGTAAACAGTCAAATTCAAATGCAAACTTGACAACAGAATCAAGACTTCAGAAGTGTTTTTTTAAATGGTGTGGAAGAGGGACAAGAGGATGTGCTGGAACTACTAAACATAGTCTAGGCATAAGAACAAACATAAAGCTTGTTAAGGCTTCCTACATCTAGTTCCAGAATATATGCAACTACAGAAGTTTATTGCATCACAGGACACATTAACTCTCCCCTCCCATTTAACCTACCAGATGTTTAAAATTACTAATTCAGGACTACTTCTCCTCTGCACCAGGAAGTACATTAAGTACTTAGATGCAGTTCAGATGAAAACGCTGACAAGCTGAGTCAGCTTAACAGTGCATCCTATTAAAACAGACTCCTGTGTGGTACCATGAAGTCTTATTTTTCAAAACAATCATCTATTTTACTATTCATAATGGACAGTAGTTCAGCACTACTGTCAACACAGACAGTAGTGCTGAACTACTTACTTAACACAAAGTAAGTGTTCAGCACTACTGTCTGTCTTCTTAAACATCTCCCTAAGGACAGGATTACTTAAGTTTGTGATACTGGCTTTGGCTGTTTCTCTTCCTTCACCTCCACAGCTGAGGGACTTACTAGATGTCTGATGGTGACAAATTCTGTGTGCTATTCATGATACTGGTGGTACAGAGTAATCCAGCAGGCCTGAAAAGCTACAGCTACTTTTACAATAGCCAAGTAAGAGATAGACAAGGCCGATTTTCAAGCATGAAAATGACATGAATACCAACTCACTGTAGTAATCAAGTTTCATTTCCCCAAGTTTTACCTGGTGCTAGCACAGGAGCCCGTGGTCTTTTGCCGTGTGCTCCGCCGTAAACTGGGGAGCTCAGCAGGTGGTGATTCACTGCGCTTCTTCGTAGATTTCCTTAGACCTATGCAATATGTAAAGAATTGAGAGTAAATCAGTCTTTAAATACACAGCAGTTCTACAAAGAAATTAAACTTTTGTGTACAGGAAACCTCCATGATGAAGAATGGCTTCTACATAAGAACCACAATAAGCCCACATCAATTTTATCAGCTTACACTGAACCGCTATACCAGTAAAAGAAAGGTTCAGGCACTTACTTTTACTCATTGAGTTAAGTAATACTAAACTCCAAGTTTTTATGTAGGCACCTTTTTCTAAACTATATACTACAGCTATAGATCATCTTTCTCATGCTAAAGGGGTATCACATTATGGGATACAAGTGCATTACTTCCACATTCAAACACTTAAAAGAAGATACTTTAGCCTTGAACAGAAAAAAAGAAACTATATTTCAAGAGGGAAGGTAGTGGTGGTTGCAATCTCAAATTTCAGTCAGTTTTATTCATGCTAATATGGCTTAAAAATAACTGTCTTAAATCAGAACCATGCTCCCCCCTCCAGGAGTCAAGCACTGTCAGTGCTGAGATCTATCACATGTATTATTTGTGTTCCTATTTCAATGACACCACTTCAGCCCCTCTTACTATCATAAGGCCATCCTCGATGTAAATAAGCAAGCACATCCTCACGGCTTTGGAAAAGGAGTTCCAGTGTTTAATTTACAAGTATTTGCACTGTTGAAAACTGACCCAGTTGATAACAATTTGCTCTAGGTGACAAAGCCACTGTTCCGGTAATATCCCACCACAGAACCAGGTTTATCTTAAACACACAAAAACCCCATGCAATACAACATTCTCAGATGATTCTCAGCAACCTTAGTGTCAGGTTGAAATATCCAGTGGCAGCTTCCAAAGCAGAAAACCGGTAATTTAGGGTGAGAATTAAGAATTTTTATCAGGCCCAGTTTGACATTGCAGCGATCCCACAATACTTCCCCACAATAAATAAATATAATAGAAGAGAACATCATAACATTGAATTCAGACATACTATTACTAGAACAGATGTAAACAATTTTGAAAAGAAAAGTAAGATCACTGCTCCCTCTTCTGGCTACAAAGCAGAAATAAAATATACTTAAGCATGCAACGCATTTGAGTTCAGAAGTTATCAAACTAGCTCCTATTTCCTTAATCCTAAAACATTCCAGGAATGCAGAGTTGTGGTACTGAGGGATGAAATGATAACTACACAGCTTCTGACTGGATATTTCACAGGAGAGGTGATCTAAAAAGCTACTACTGATCTGGCTAATAGTGTGTCCTTTCAAATACCACAGCATATCTGACCCAGAAACACAATGCTGTGTGCAGTTACGTTCCATGCAGATGAAGGTTAACCTGATATTCATGTATTTACCACACACTTGTCTTAGCAACTCAAGAAATTTGGCAATCTCTAGGGAAATAACAGTGTTCTGTATTTAAAAGCCACAAAGCACTGAACTGAAGCAGGCCAGTCACTTGAATTTCAAGATGGTCAATACATACAGAACATATATAACTTTTTCAAATATTCAGTAGAGGTATTTTTACTATATATGCTTTGAAACCAAAACTCTAAGTTGAAGTTACCACAACACAATGACTCCAACACTACTCACAAATAGTATATGTAAGACTTGGGGGTGGGGGGCGGGCAAATGTGACAGAAAAAATCGTAAGGTAGAGATACAAGACAAAACTCATTTGAAATGGTTGCAGAAGGATCCCATGCCATAGCTACGCTTCTCAAGTACTTGGAAGTACAAGGATACATGAAAATTTCCCTCAGAGCTGGTTGTATTTTACACTAGAAAATGCATGCTTCAACTGGCACTGGGTATAGTACTGTATAACTCCACAGGTAAAATGTGTTTGCCCCACTGGGTTCAGAGAAATACTTTCTCATAAATAACACACGGAAAACTAGGTTACTCAGTACCTGTAACACTATGGTGAAATTCTAAGTGAAATGTACTTTTGCTTTACATTAGAAGAATAAATGAATCATCTTCATACAGTAGTGTTCACTGGAGAAAAAAAGGCATATTTTCATCCTTTACGTCAGCTTACCATTTACTACTTCAAATCTGTGGGTAGTTATTTTCAAGCAGTCAGACCTAAATTGGGTAACTTCATATTAGTTTATTAGTGGTCTATTGATGAGACACCACACATCCACTGTAAGTGAAGACTGCCTTAGCTTGTATCAAAACAGGACTTCTGCTAAAGGCAAGAGTTGCACAAAGCAGCAGAGCTAGCTTAACAGCGTACTGTTGTTTAACAGTAATGCACATCCACGTCTTGTTTTCCCCAAATCAATCTCAAGATGCACAAAGTACACATCTGACACACACTTTCTTGTTTTAGTATTCTGCCAGTCTGGTGAGTTGAACTTGCTTAAGGCTCAGATGAGCACAGACACCATCAAGCAGCAGGGCAAAGATGCAATAAAATGGGTTGTCCTTTTCCATAAGTGGCATTAAATTAGCTGAGCCATCTCTTTAAACTGAATTACCTCAGAGGATTGTAGAGAATGTACAGTTACCCAGTTACTGCTTGCTGGGTGAGCTGCAGAATACATCACACCCTGAGCATCCAGAAGAGCTGAGCACATTTTCTCCTGCTGCTCAAGAACATTCTACTTGTCAGACCTTTCTACATGTTTCTTTTCCCAAGTCTTTACTTTTCTGTCTCTGAGCATCTACCAGGGTAAAACTGAGCTTCCACCTCCCTCTATTAATTTTATAGCTAAAAGAGAAAGCAAAGCAAGTCTTCTCATAGCATGTTCCCTTCCTGCTGTTCAATGCCACTCTGCCCTTAAGAAGCCTTCTTAAACAATCAACTTTAAGTCAACCTTACCATCTGCATCTTTTGCAAATCCTTTGAGTCTTCCCAATACCATAACTTCAGGACAGCCAATTTCTTCAGACTGCGCCATCTTCCTTGCACTCACGTTGTCATTAAAATTTGGGATGGCCAGCACAGCCTCCAAATTGAAGGTTAGTCCTGTGTCTTTAGCAGTTGCAGGAGGCTAAAAGTGGCAAGCATTCACCAGTAAATAGAGCACAACCAGTGTCAGGAAAATGAAATTAAAGATGCCCTGTGTATGCCTGATGGAGGAAAGCACCAGTCATACTGCCACAGACAGACAACAAGGGCTTTCAGAGGAATTAGTTTGATGTTCATCTCCAGAAGTTATTTATTCAGCACTGTTTCTGCAATATATAGAGCAATTGTCACAGACTCACAGAAAAGGTTGGGGTTGGAAGGGACCTTCAGAGATCATCTAGTCCAATCCCCCTGCTAGAGCAGGTTCACTGGTCATGTCCAGGCAGGTTTTGAGTATCTCCAGAAAAGGAGACTCCATAGCTTCTCTGGGCAGCCTGTTCTACTGCTCTGTCGCCCTCAAAGAGGTTTTTCCTCATATTCAGATGGAACTTCCTGTATTCAGTTTGTGTCCTCTGCTGCTTGTCCTGTTGCTGTGCACGACTGAAAAAAGACTCTGGCCCCCTATTTCTTCACAACCACCCTTGAAGTACTTGTATGCATTGGCAAGTCATCTTTTCTCCAGGCTAAACAGGCACAGATCCCTCAGCCTTTCCTCATAAGAGATGCTCCAGTCCCCTCATTACCTTCATAGCCCTTCGCTGTACTTTTTCCAGTAGTTCCTTATCTTCCTTAAACTGGGAGACCAGAACTGGACACAGCACTCCATAGGCCTCAACAAGGCAGAGTAGAGGAGCAGGATCAACTCCATTGATCTGTTAGCATTGCTCTTCCTAATGCACCCCAGGATTTTGTTGGCCTTCTTAGCCACAAGGGCTCACTGCTGGCTCATGCACCGCCTGTTCTCCACCAGGGCCCCCAGGTCCTTCTCCACAGGTCAGCCTCTAACCTGCACTGGTGCGTGAAGTTACTCCTCTCCGGGTGCAGGACCCTGCACTTGCCTTTGAACTTCATTAGGTTCCTCTCCACCCAACTCTTCGGCTTCTCCAGGTTTAACTTAATGGCAGCACAGCCTCTGGTGTATTAGCCACACCTCTCACTTTTGTATCAGCAGACTTGCTGAGGGTGCACTCTGCCCCCTCATGCAGGTCATTGATGAGCCAGTAGAACAGGACTGGACGCAGTACTGACTGCTGGGGAACACTGCCAGCTACAGGCCTCCAATTGGACATTGCATTGCTGATCACAACCCTCTGAACTCTGCAATTCAGTCAGTTCTCAACCCAATTCCTTGTCATTCATCTCACCCACGTTTCCTGAGCTATCAGGATGCTACGGGAGACAGAGTCAAAAGCCTTGCTGAAATCAAGGCAGACAACATCCACTGCTTTCCCCTCATCTACTCAGCCAGCCATTCATCACAGCAAATTATCAGACTGGTCAAGCATCATTTCCCCTTGGTGAATTCATGTTGACTACTACTGATAATCTCCTTTTATTTCACATGCTTAGAGATGACATGCAGGATGAGCTCTTCCCTCTTTCCAGGGATGGAGGTGAGGCTGACCAGCCTATAGTTCCCTGGGTCCTCCTCCTTGCCCCCTCTGAAGTGACACTGGCTTTCCTCAGGCATCTCTGCTGTTCTCCATGACATTCCAAAGATGATGGAGAGTGGCTTAGCAGTAACATCTGCCAGCTCCCTCAATGCTCATAGGTGCATCCCATCAGGGCCCACGGATTTGTGGGTGTCAAGTTTACCTACATGATCTCTAATCCAAATCCCTCAAAGAAAATCAGGTCTAAGGAACTCATATTCAGCACCTGCAAAAACTTCAGAAGTAAACTTCAGAATTAAAGCAGAAGTACAGGCTTTCTTATGGCAAACATAGATTGCTTATGCCCTGACATCATCCTATTTTGCATGCCAAGCACTCATGTTTATGAGTCAGAAGGAAAAGACATTCAAACAGGCTAAACCTGAAATAGCACAGCCTAACAAATCAGAATAAAAAAAATCTAACAACTTCACATTTAAGTCTGTTTACCCGTCACCATTTTTTAAAGAATATTTTGTTGTACAAAAGAAAAGTTTTGAATGCAGGTGTACTGCAATCACTTATTAAGTCTGAATGCACTACCCAAGTCAAAACAAAGTTAGTCAAACTTTCACAGTTCATAACATAGAAAGCCCATCGGGAGTGATTTACTTGTTAGGACTGGAATTTCAGACTTCAGATTGGCTCCTGTGCAAGGCCGCTCTTCTAACTAATTGAGACAGAGTGAAAAGAGCTGTAGCAGGGGAAGGCAAGACAGCTGCCTGTCATTCTAATATTCCACCATCACCCTCCCTCAGTACCAACCCAGACGTCCCCAGCTCTTGTAGAAGCCCCACACAGCCGGTCACCACCATTAAACCAAGTATCTCCAAGCTAGCCATCTTACTGCCTCAATCCCAAATCCACAACTCCAAGGCTCTAACTACCATCACCCCAAGCTAGCACTGTTAGTCACAATCCCAAATGAACTAATTCAGAGCTATTTTCTGACTTTTTTCTCTCACCTCTGCCAAATCCCTCAAAGCCAGGAGTTCTGTATCATTTACACTCTGTGTTTAGGTTCATGTGGCTTTTCAGTGCATACACCAATAACCTCCCTAGCCCACCAGTCTCCAAGTATTAGGTAGAGACTTCTCAGGCAGGGTCAGCTATCCTAAGTTATCCCACTCTCGCACTGTCCCAGCCACTCTTGCCAGCTTCTTCCTACTTAAGGGCCACAAGACAATATATAAAGGACAGCAAAGATTTCCCTAATAATGGAAACACAATTAAGCTTGATTTTATAGGGTTACATAATCAGTAACATGACCCAATTTGCAACATTTAAAAAGCCCCTACAACAGATACTGTTTGAAAAGGACGTGAAAATAGTCAAATCATGACAGCAAAATGAGAAACTTGCTTTCTTCCTCTCTTCCCCCGTGAAGAAATATTCAACTACTCAAATAGATGTGAAAAACTTAAGTCTAGACTATTTTATTATTCCAACATATTCTTTAGTTGTTATTCAGTGATGTCACTGCTCTGTTACAGAGACTGCTGTGTAGAGCTTAACACTCTGAAAGTCACCTGGGCTGGATTTAATACCTATTACCTATCCAGGAGGACTGGACAAGAAACCTCAGGGCAGTCTCCTCATTGTCCTCAAGCATGTAAAAAACTTCTACAAAGATAGCAGCCATGCTTCTCCTTGTTCTTCACTTCAGTAGAGTAAGCCAGATCAGCTGCTCTTATTTTTCATTCAAAGATCACAGCCTCTAACAAGGCTTCTGGTATTCCTTGAACTGCATCATCTCCAGAAGGGAACAGCATTGCATTTATATAGACATGACTGATCAGATGGGGCTTTGAGAACCTGGTGTAGTGGAAGGTGGTCCTGCCTGTGGCAGTGGGTTTGGAATGAGATGATCTTTAAGATCCCTTTCAACCCAAACCATTCTATGATTTTATGTTAGCCTGAATAATCCCCCCTCTCCTCCCACTTATTTTCCTAGAACCACTTCCACCCATCGTTTTTTTCTGACATTTTTGCAGTTGTTACATTTGCTTTTTTGTTTATCTCCCACTAATTCTGTAAGCCCTATTTCAGACTTCTCCAAATGTATAATTTCATAATATATACACCTATAAAAGCCTACTAAGTTTAAGCTTTTAGTTTCTACACAGAATTACTATGACTTCTAAGGGCTTGTTTCCAGGTAGAGGGGTGTACACCTCAATTTCATCTACATCACTCTTTGCCTTCCTGCTTTAGAAACCTCCAGGGTGTCAATATTTGTGTGAGACATCGTTTTCTTCTGTTCCCTTATCCTCCAAGGCTACTGATCTGCTCCAGAAAATAAATTCAACCTTACTCATTCTTTCTCAAAAACCTACCCTGCTGGTTTATTTTCTTCATATTTTCATGACGCTTCTCAGCATTATGCAAAATATGTGTTTTGTTAAAATACACTTTCAAACTATTTGGACAAATTTGAAGTATGTCACACAAGCTTTCTCCTTTTTAAAAATAAGACTAAGCTAACAGTAGTTATTATTGATTCCAAGATCACTTCAGCCTGCTGTCAGAGAGCACTATTTGAGAGGTTGAGACTGTTTGAAAATATCATAGCTTAAGACTTCTGTTCTATGCTGAGCTCTTACAGTGATATTTGGTGATCAATGATATTTCCCGGAAAAAGTTTTGCTGTAATCTGTGGTAAAATAAAAAGGCATTAGACATTCTGGACTCCCTAATATCACCTGTTAGTACTTTTCCCCTCCCTCAAATTGAAATGTCATCTACAGAAAATAACTTGGTTCTCTATTGCATATAGAAACATCTCTCACCATGCTTTGTGCCCGTTAGCAGCGACATTTTAGACACACACACCCCTACAGTCCCTGACAAAACCAGCTTGGTTTTGTCACATATGTTTCAACATCTTATCTTCTGGCAAAAGACCTTTAGCTCTTCTATGAACTGAAAGTTAAGTCAAAACATCTTTCTCAGTACAGTCTTTGCAGTGACAGTTTAGGCTCACATTCTCAACGCTGTTTTTCAAGGTACACAACACACACAGCCCCCCTGACATTGTGCTATCCCACCATGCCCCTTCTCACTCCTTGATGAAGTTTTGTAACTTATCACCTGAATTGCTCTCTGCCTTCATCTTCTTGTTCACTTGCTGGAGATAAATTCTTTCTCCTCCCTGTTCCTTTTCTTCTTTGCCTGTAGCCTGACTTAGCTCAGAATTTGTTGGTCATTCCCATTGTTACCTGACTACTACTCACTTCCCTCTCCTTCCACGCTGTGCAAATTCAGAGTTTTGATTCTGGAATTCATCACCTGGTAGCCTTGAATCATGGAGCCGGTAGAAAAAAAAAACTTTGCTGTAAAGCAAATAACTCCTCTCTCCTTCCCAAATGCCATTCTTCATCTGTTAGGTTAGGTCATTCCAGAATCAATACTCCAGTCATGCACGCTATCCAAAACACACCTGTTAAATTTAATTGACCTATGTTAATTATACAGGAAGACACCCAGTTGCTTCTGATTATTTCACCTATTTCCTGCATTAGTATTAGCTGTGGATGTGTCCCATCTGGGACAAGCTACTTGTGATCATGCCTAAGTAAAGGAACAGCAGTAAGCAAGCGTAGGAATCCAACCTCTTACATCAAGTTTTAGAGAATACATGCAGTAAAAACATTCAGTACACAAAGGCAGCAAAACACATTTAAAAAAAAAATTTTTTTTCAAGACAACAGAGCTACAAGCATACCTGCATACTAGGAAGCAGGCACTCTGCTTGGAAACGGCCTACATTTCTCAGTGATCATGTTCAAGAACAGTAGCTGCTATTCAAACTCAGCACCAGAAAGAAGCCATACTTTGTAAGAACAACTTAAAAGATAAAGTGACTAACACCCCCAGCACTACGTACACCAGGTTTACAACGTTACTGTTCTTAAACATCACAGATTCTCACAACAAGGAAAAAATCAGGAAAGTAAGTTTGAAAGAACAAACCACATATGACCTATTTGTTTTCCAGCATTTATCATTCCCACTTCAGAACAGAAGACTTAAGAAAATGAGGGGGGGAAAAAATCTGACAAAAGGAATATAATCAAGAGTATTTTGTAACATATATGTCCCCATTACAACATCCAAATATTTTGCATGTATTTTATTTTTAAAATCAATCTGCAAGACACAGAAGTAACTTAAATTTACGGAACACTGACTGAACTTAAATCATCTGCTTTAGCTGTAAATAGTTTCAGTCACAGCTTTACTTAATTCAGCAGAACATACTAAAAGTTAATTTTTCTAGGAAGATCCCAAGCAGCTTGAAAAAAGAAGCATTTGTTTAGAAGACTTGATTTTAAAATATATGTGTTTATTCTTCCACAAAAGAACAACTTACTTGCTAGCTTAGCCTGTAGTCCTGAAGGTCCAGGTTTTGATGTCTCCGACTTGGAAGAGCCTGGTAGAGACAGTTTTGTTTTAGGGAGACTGACTTTTGGGCTGAATCGAGCAGCCCAGTCAAACTTTGAAGAGCCACCTGTTTTACTCGGTTCTTTGTCCCTGCTACTCCTTCTTGGACTGGGGCTGGATGCAGAACGGGAACGTCTAGCCTTACTCTGGTCCTTTCCCTGCTTCACTCTGGCACCCTGAGGAATAGTAGAAGAAGCAGAGGCAACAGCAGAAGAGGAGGAGGAGGTGGAAGCTGAAGAAGAAGAATCGGTGATGGTGCTACACCCAGCTTTGGCTGAGGTCACCGATTTTGAAGCCAGCTTGGAGACTTTTGCTGACTTTTCTTCAGTGCCAGTTGATTCAACTGATGACCCGCTCTTTATACAAGACAGATTCTCTGTCCTTTTCCTTTTCTGACTTCGGGAGCTACCAGCAGCTCCACCCTTTCTGGTGTGAGCCTTGCTTGTTGATGGCAATTGTGTAGACTTGGGTTGCTCTTGGTCTGAGTGTCTTCTCTTAGATTTAGTATGTGGCTTGTTAGTTTCTGAGGAAGTTTCAGTATGTTGAAGTGCTTTGGGTTTTTTAGCAGAGCTAGGAGAATTGGTCCTCCTGTAATCTGGACTAGCACTGCGTTTAACTCCTCGAGAATTGTCTTTCTTAGGCACTTGCCCCGTTTTTTGCTTTTCTGAAGTATTGACTCTCTCTGGATCTTCTTGTTGTGGTATTAAAACAGCAGATGAACTACAGCCTCTGTAGAAGTAAGCAGGAACAGCATTAGAGTTGAACTCAAGAAGCCTCACAGTCGTAAGAGTTTTGCATGATAAACATTATCATTCTTTAATAATGAAGGAAACTGCATGTAAGAAACACTGTTGATTAAGTTTACATTGAAGCAAACAAAAATCCCCACATGCTTGTATGAGAACAGTTATATCACACGTATTTGCTAGCATAAAAACTAAGTAGATTGCAAAATGAAAGCACAATACACCACCTTTTTTAAAAGGAAGTTATAACTCGAATAGATTTTACTTTTATATATATATTGATATGTCAAACTGATTAAATCAAACAAAAAAAAAATCAAACCATGAAACTATTAACTGAATGTTTGAGAATATAAGTTCCACAAGAGAGTAAGGAGTGTTCAGTAATGCATAACTAGTCATAACTAGGTTCTAGTTCAAGAAAGGCTCTTAAAGAAAGGATAGTTTCTCATCAAATCTTTAAATTGATGTAGTGAATCACATACAAAAATGGCAAAATTCTCTACGTGACAAAAAACTGTTTCAGTGTGTATACAGTGGCAGCATATGAAGAACAGACAAGCCAAACCAAGATGATTACCCTGAACACAGGTCTACTTTAGATTATTGCGTGTTTCAATTCATATTGGACATTGCTCTAACCCCCTTGGGCAATCTTCTCCCAACATGAAGCAGAAGAACGGGAGAAAGACCTTGCAAGTATTCCAGGACTAGTTATGCAGAAATCATTTCCTCCCCATCACTGATGGAATGCTCTTAGTTGGTGAATTAGAAAAAGAAAAAAAAAACCCAGAAATTGAAACCCTGAAATATATCCAGTGAAAGCAATACCCAGATTAGTTAAATATCTATCAGTCACATATTTTATAAGAACTCTCTGTAACTCAATAATTATACACAGTTTTGAAGTGCAGATAACACTGGTTAACATATGAATATGAAGCACAATTACCTTTTAGAAAAGTGTCCCTTGGACTGCTCAGAAGTAGTATTAGACTGCACTTTGGGTGTCTTTGAAATAGATTTTCTACTCTCAGGAGGGCTATGTGCCTTATGTTTTGCCTGCCCTAAATGTGACCTGTCAGCAGAAAGTCAAAACAGAAAGCTATCAGGATTCCAAGATATAGATACAGACCTGTAGGTGGAATATTGTTTATTTCCGGACCATTTACAAATATCAATTTACAGCTACAAACCTTTCCACATCAGCTCCTAATATTAAAGCAGCATTTCAAAAGTATCACCTGATGAAGTTACAAATCACTGCCAGTGTAACCGTTTTGCAAAGCACACAATTTAGTCATTTTGAATGAATAAAACATCTTCTCACACCTGAGTTTTGCAGATAAATTTGGAACTTTCTGGTGTGCAAGATTCCTGAATTATTCACTTAAGCATTAAGCTAGCAAAGTAAAGCACAAGGCTAGAGCACCTGTCAAAGATCTCTTCTCAAAAACAGATATATACTCATCTACCTCAAGATTCCATGCATTAAGTCTTTATACATGAGTTATGAGTATTTACATCTTTGCTCTTCAGTTTAAAAAAAAAAAAAAAAATCAAGTGCTCAGAATGGGAATGCAGCCAGCTCCACTTGGTAGGAAAGCTCAACCCTACCAGTTATTTTCTGGTTGCAGATCTATTGGTTCAAAGGATTTGAGAGCTGTTTGGTAACAGCCGAAGTAAGAGGAATGAAGAAATGCATACCACCAATGAAGGCAGTCAAATGAGACAGGAAATTTGTGATGTCAGAGACAGGAACAAATTTCACATAGATAAGCTGTAAGAGGTCTTCAAAGCAGCATTCAGCTGCATGCTAGAAATGGTTTATTGTAGGATCTCTGACTGAAGGACAAAGATAATACTATACACCATGGATACAATTGAAGACAAGTTACATCTTCATTTATTCCACATTTACCTTGAAATCCACTCAATCACCATCTGCAAGACTCAGAAGAGGGTGCTCATCAGCATTTAAAGCAGGACAGTATGAATAATTGCTAAGGCAAGAGACATCTCACTTGCACTTCCCAGATAAAATGCACTTTTGACTCAGCCGTCACCTGGAAAACTCTACTGCACATATCCTACCTATACAGAAGCCCCAAGAACCACTAACCTTTGAAAAACCTTAAATTAGTCTAGTATAAATGCTGAAAGAAGCAATGTTTCAAAGTTAAAGAACTGCCAGCCAATTACATGGTCATATGCTATAAACCCAGGCCTAAATACCCTTTGAGATGACCTCAAAGGAAAAAAAGACTGTTTTCAAAAGCTACAGAGGACAGAGAGGAATGTGGACTTCCAATTTAAGTGTCCCGCTCCAACCCATGATCCCAAACATCACCAAGTTTAGGCCAACAGACTAAGTGGAAATGGTAAGAATTCCACAAGCTTTGATATAGGTTCTTCCAATGGAATGCCAGTCTAGTAGAACAGGCAGAGCTAAGTATACTATTGACAAGAGAGTTTCCTGATCCTCTTCAGGATTTCAACACGAACTTGAATCTCAGTAGAAAACAAGTACCAAGTCTAACCATCCAGATGATAACCAATTCACTTAGAGTCAAGACAATTAAAAAAAAAAAAAAAAAAAGACTGTTTTTCTTGGTAACTTTCCTCCTTCTGAATTATTCTCATTTAGTCAGTTACTCAGATGAATGCACATAGACAGTACATGTTCAACACTTTCTGTGCCCCATCTTTCTAAGAGCATGACAGTCTGGAATAATTAAATTAACAGTATCTTCTCCATAATCCAGTAATTAATTTTTATTTATCATACTATAAGAAATCTTGTTTACTATCAAAAGCAAGTGAAATAAAACAGTTAGCTCTTCAGGTCACAATAAGAAACTCCATCAAGGTAAACTCCAGAATGTTTCACCTAATCCTGAGTGTTTGGATTTTCCTTTTCCCAACAAAAGATTAAGGCGTGAAATTTAATTTTCCCCATGAAATGTTTTTATTATGGGAGTAACAGACATTATTACATAATTTACACTTGGCAGGAATCTTGGGTTTTATGTAAGCTAAACTGATCAGGATTCATTTATTCTGAAGTATATTTTAAAAGGTTACTTTCCCATAAAGATTTTTGTTTTGCTTTAGATATTGACAAAACACAATAACTGAAGAACTTTTCAACTAAAATACTGCTAAAGCAATACATGCAAAACATGCACTGAGGAGTTTCCACATGTTTCAGGCTCCTCCCCTTTTATGTTTAAACCCTTTGGATTCTTACAAGTTTTCCAAATACACTTTCATACCAATGTCCAATTTGTGTGGACTATTAAAGCTACAACCATATCTTAGGGATCATGAATACATGCAGAGTATTAGCATTTGCTTTGCTTTCTTTATCCATCAAACTATCGATAGTACAAACAACCTTCTGAGCAGAAAGGTTACTCTAGAAACAAATGGGAAGTCACAACTGAAGAGAATTTTTTTTAAACCTACTGTGCTCTCACTTCTCACTCTGAGTTTAATCATTCACCTTGCATATATTGCAAAGAGAAGGTCCACAATAAAATGGCAACTGTGCATGCAGTAGCATGTCAGTCAACAGGAACATGACATGAACTCTCCTTCTCTAAGTTTTATACACGAGCAAGAAGATTGAGAATTTGATTACAGGATTAACATAAAAACTTTAACCATACACCAACTAAAAAGTATCATTGGCCCAATTTATATTGAAGTTGTGACAGTTTACTTAAGGTCTCCTTAAAAAAGTTAACTCTCATACAAAGGTAGTCAGAATACCCTGTAGAGCTCAGAATGAGCAATGCCTGGAGAGCAATCAAGTGCTAAAAAAGATACATGCACAGCTGGAAGGCTGATTTTTTTTTTTAAAGACTGTAAGCTACTGTCTCGGGGTGACTTCTGTACATAATCCAAGGCTTTTCACTTGTAACTTACCATTACAAGCTCCTCAGTCTTTTCCATTAATGTATCATTGATTAAGAATATTCATTCCAGCAAAAAGTGTTTTGAGAGACTGAATTCCTCATTAATGACAAAAAATCATGAGCTATTTATGAGCTCGCGTTTGTCCATTTCCACTCTCAGGGGCAGCTCCAGAAAGGGGCAGCTCCAGAAAGACTGAGCTCTTGCTGCACCTTCAAGTTGTGTTTTGTAGGGGTTTTTTGTTTTCCTTCCCTCCCTCCCCAAACTTAAAGACAGTTTCATAAACAACTCTAAGGCTTCATTCAACTGGGCAAAGCTGTCTGCTGATGCACATTTTAATTCACAGGCAGACAAAGTTTAAGAGTAACACACATACAGAAGTTGACAAGCTAACCACCATTTAGCTTGCTGTGTTATATAAACAATATGGTGGAAAATGCCAGCCCTGAGCAAAACCATAATAAAGAACCAACTAGAACCTGCTCTCAGAGAGTTACTCTGTGCATATTAAAAAAAAAACCATACCTTTTGAACTTAGTTAATAAACAAAGTGTTTAATCTAAGTCATGTTCCTCAGTAGCTGAGAGTGAGCTATTAAGTGCTTCCAAACTAAGTCTGCAAAAACCATCCTTTTACTTCTGTCAAAAATGAGATAAAGAAAAAAGCAATAGCACAGATGAAAAAAAGCTGTGGAAAAACACCTACTTTCTCTCCTCAGAAATACTCCACCTGTCTTCCCCACCAACTCAAACATCATATTTAGTTTTTTACAGGTCTCAGGTAAGTTCTTACCAGTTAACATATCACCAAGACTGGTCCAAAAACAAATCCTGTTTAGAACAAAAGCAGTATAACTGACAAAAGCACTTTTTCTGCTGATACCAAAGTCCTACAAGCAGCCAACAACAATCTCATTTGTCATTTAGCCTTCAATTCCAAATACACACAAACATGTACATGTTTTATTCCAAAACATTAAAATTTGCTTATAAAGTATCCTACTTCCATATGTAACTCAACTGCATCGCAGTCACTTATGTCAAAGTGATATCCTACTTAAATACTGATACTCCTGCAGATTCCATAAGACTAATATGCTAAAATATAAGCATTGCTGTCATTTAATGCCACTAAAAAAAAAAAAAAGAAAAAAAGAATTTTTTGCAGCACTCATAAAAAAGTTCTAGTACATGGGACCACTTCCATTACTCTACACCAACATAGTGAACCATTGCTCACAACTGAAAGGAACAATCGACTGCTCCATGTCCAGAAAAGATCTTATTGTGTGCCTCACAATACCACTTCCAAATTGCTCCCATTCAAAGTAAATCCTATGGCATGACTGGGAACTAAGCCAGGAGGGCACAATTCTTCAACACACATGGTAACAACGTCAATATACAGTTAAGAAAATGACAGTAAGTACCTCCCACCCCCTCCTCCCACCCCTATGGAAAGAAAGCTTCATTAACACATCTGCTTTGGTTTACTGCTGCAGAGGGAAACTTCAGCTTCCTTACAAACCTGCAAGGAGTCATCCTTCAGTGGAGAGTGCTCCAAGAGACACTTCAGACAGGGTTCATGCTGTACAATTATAAAGGTGCCATCGTAACAGTAATTCTAAATTAGGAAGTAAACACTAAATACTTTTCAAAATGGTAGTAAAACCAGCAAGAACTATAATACCCCAGGAGCTGAAATTCATCTAAAGCACAAAGTTATTGCAACATCACTACTGATAACAAAGTGAAGAATCACATTAGTTCAACTTCACACCAAGGCCAATTTATTTACATGCATACATGGGGAAGGAATGACACAACACCACCAGTTCACTGGTTTATATATCCCTTTTCAAAGACCCCTTTCTTTAGAGAAAAGCACACATCAATGTTACAGCACAAACTGGATATAAACAGCATCTGTCTTTCTATACTTCTTTGAGCCTGCTATGATTGTTTGTATTTTTAAACAAATACACCTCAAAATCAAACTCAAAGCTCCTATGAAGTTACTACGCTGAGTGTGAAATTGCTGGTAAACTCCAGCAGAAAACCATTACAGGCATCCCCTGCTCATTTTGACTCAAGTACTGATGTTATAGGGACATCAAACAAGCCCAGTCTACAGGAAAATGGGCTTGCATTGTTGCTTCCAGGTTAAGCCAGTCTGTCAATACTCCATGTAACAGGAGGGAGATTCTGCATTTATAATAGACCCAAGAGAAGTCTGGAATTTCCAAGGTCTTCATGCAAGTGAACTGTAGCAGCTCAGCACGTTAAATTGGCAAAGTTTTAACAAAAGACCTTTAAGCTGTAAAAGTATCAAAGATTATAGAAAGACATACATTAGTACTTCAGCATGGCAGCACTACCATTCTCCCCACTCCCTATTTTTTAACACTTTTATCAACTAAAGTCTCTTGCATTCACTCCACTCAGAGCATAAAAGAGATCGAGGTAACTCTAAGGCTATTACAAGGCCATCTGGCCATACAACACGCTTACCTTGGATTATTTGCCTTCAAATCCAAGTCTGAAATTATGAGTGACAAAGTGCATAAACTCTCCAAGCCTTCATCACTTAATTTGTATTTTGAAAATGCATGCACCTCAGCCACAAGAAAGCCTTAAGAAAAAAGCTGCTGCATTTCCAGCACTGAGAAAGCTATTCATACAAAGCAGAAATGCAATGAAGTACACAAGTTCAGACAGTATCGAAACCTGTCCTTGCTCGAAGGGTTAGGATTGCATATCTATGACCAAAGTGAAGTAACCTCCAACACTTCAGAAGGTGTGGCCCTTAAGTCTGCTTACAAACTTTGTGGCTAATTTTAGGCATGAAGCAATAACCCTCTCCAGAGTCACATTACTGTCTAATTCCCTCTATTTTTTTTATTGGGAAGCGGGGGGAGTTGGGAGGTTTTAATCTTTGTGTATTGGTTTGTTGTTTATTGGGGGGATAAGAAATACATGGATGTAATAAGGTGGCTAAATAAAATCTCACACTGTCCATACAACATCAGTAAGTAGTATGGATCAACAGAAGAAAATCTGTACAGCCAGATAGTTGCCATTAAGGATCAGTGTCCACCATCTCTGCATTTCAATGATTTCTACTTCAAAGCATACCAGATTACAACCACAAGTGACCAGCATACACAAACTGCTCTCATAGATCACAACTTTTAATTTAGTTTCATCCAAAAAGATTCCAGTTCAAGTGCTCCAAGACCATTCCACATTAGCCAAAACACAGCAGGTGAGGATGACTGATTGGCTTCAAAAGAACATTCCCAGCTTCAACTAAAATACTAACATAGATACATCCCAAGTTTGCGGCTATTTGCACAATATTAGCATATTATTGAAACTAGTCTTTCCACAGTTTGTTTATTCTTAGTGATCTTACAGCTGAAACTGAAGAGTTTCACTTTTTACTGATTACAAGAAAGACTGAAAATAAATTGTCTCAGGCATCCCAAAAAACCCGTTAATGTAAGAACAGGCGAATTGTTTTTTGTTCAGTGTTTGGAGTTTTTTTGGGTTTTTTTAACTATAGCAGTCAAAGCAGTGTTTATCACTGGAGTACAGCAAGGCATAACAAGAAAAATCAAGCTGTGAACTCTAGATCCTCCTCTATACTGCTCAGCAGCAGAACTGAAAAATACTATCCCACCGCATGCTAGATACATGGAAGGGTCAGTCCTGTGACATCTGTGTCCAAAGACACGCACTAGCTAAAAACTCATCTGAGAGCCTGTCTCTTTCCATGTCATCTACAAATTTTATAAGGACCTGACAGATATATCTTACATTGGTCCTTGTACAATAGCCACTTCTGCCCAGCACTGTATTAAAAAGGAGATGCTGATGACAGTAAAAGAAGATTTATTCCTTTTAAATTTTATATTAACCAGGCCTTTTTATAGGCTATGCAAGCTCAAAATGCTTGGTCAGAGATGCAAAGGCAGGGGAGGTCCTGTTCTAAAAGAGACCCAGATTCAAAGAGGATTTTAAGCTTCTTTCATCCTCTTCACTTAAGCAAGGAGCTCTGGTTCTGATAAAGGTCTAACACAGTTTAAGAATGCAATACACTCTTGGTCATGGAAGTCTGGCACAGATTTGGTGAGGAGTGGAAGAGGTCCAGTCACTTAAGACAAGTGAATTCCAATCATTGTATGACAGCATAACAGATCACAATGCACCAAAACAATGGATGAGTGACTTTCTTGAAACAGTGCTACCCTTAAAATGCTTCAGTTTGTCTGACTCACTGTGCAGCTTCTCCCTGGCATTCTGCTGTAAAAAACTAACAGTTGATACCTGAAGAAGAATTCCCCATCTCATCTCCAAATAACTTGCCTCCTATTTTTTATTCTAGGGAGAGGTTTATTTGCCCCAGGTGAAGTTTAGTGTAAAAGGAAAGAGCTGGTAGGAAAATATCTAACTTAAACAACCACCGAGACGCAGAGACAACATACAATGGGCAGAAGGGAATGAAGGGCTCACTATGCCTCTGTTAAAAGAAATATTCTCCAAAAACCATTCTATCTTACAAAACAATCAGCTACATAAGACAGCAACTTCCCCCTCCTTATGCCACATTACTCAAATGGAGAAGCCTTGTGTTTATCACCTGCTCTTCCACTTGTACCGTAGACTAGTTTAGAGAAAGTGAAGCTGCATTTTTCAGACTGAATTATTCTCCCTGAAGCTCCTTAGAAGTTGGCCTTCTTCACCCATTCAATAGTTGTTCAACTTGTTCTCAGTTAGGCTTATACTAGTAAGAAATACACCGCATCTTCATTAAAATTTATAGCCCAATTCCTTCCTAGAAAAAACTTTTGTGCCACTGACCTGCAATATTTTAATACTCATCCCCAAAAAAAAATCAAGCCCATGGTACACACACTCAACAACTGCACCAGTAACATATCTGAGGGAGTAGAATATAGACAGATTTGCCTACCATCATACTACAACCTTTCTTCATTAGACTGATCTTTTAACAAAGTTAAAGAAACAGATATCCATACAGGCTTCAGTCATGGCAGTAATAAATACAGTCATCCATAGGAAAGTTTTAAGTATCTTCTTTGTTCTGCACTGCAGAGGCAACCATTTACAAAACAAATACAATCTGGTCCACTTGTTCACTACGTCAGGCATATTAAAGGATGGCAAACCTTTTTTTTCTTTAATTATTCAACAGCTGCACAGGATTTATATGCAGTGCAAAGGTAACAGAGTACCAGTTAGTCACTCTTCTCGAAGAGGAACACAGATTTTCCCAGATTCCCAGTAACAAATTCTCCCTGTCATCCCCCTACCATATTTTTAATACCAGCTGAAGAGAGGGGGGGAAAGAATTTGTACTACCTGTGACTTACAGAAAATAGCTTTTTCCCCCTATAGCTTTACTACTGCTATTCTAGCTGAACACATATGGTAGTGAGTTATCCATGAGTTTATCTCATGCAGTAACAGTACAGGTAGCATTTCAGGGGTGAAAAGATTTTATGCAAGTTTCAATGCTTGGATTGCAGGGTGGAAAACTTCATTCTCTAAATCACATTAATTTCACTGTTATACATTTGAACACACTCATAGATAGCAGTCATACCTTCCTCCTACTGCGTCGTCTTGTGGCTGGGCCCCGGCAGTGTTCCTCTGTGAACGTCGCAGTGACCCCCCTGGATTGTTATTAGGCCGGTTGGACATTGGCACCTCTCTCCTGAAGGGACATACCCTTTCTAGACACTACCATTCACTGAAAGACAAGAGAGGAAGAGCCATAAGACATGTGGCACGAAGACTCACTGCCACACCTCCAGAGGCAAATGTAAAATGCTATTGTTTAAGCAAAAACTGAAGACAAAAACTTTTAAACAACTTTTAGTCAAAAGATACATGGACAAGGTTCTTCTCAAGAACATTTATAACCTTAATACAGAGCAACCAGGCTTTGGTATATATATCATACAGATGATCTACTGGACTAAATGACCTTTAAAGGTCCCTTCCAACCCAAACTACAAACTCATCTGTGATTTTGTGATGACATGTTTTTTTTTCCTAGCAGGCTTCTCTAATTATCAGGAGACAGGACAAGTGCAATTTAGGAGAATCTGTGTTTATCAACATTAAGGAAAAATTCAGTGCTTGATAGACGGCAACAGTATTCAAGTATTTTAACTTTCATTGTAGGAGATTACAAAGCCCATTTCAGGAATAAGCAGCAGTATTCATAACATAACTACAGTGCTTTCCAAACAGCTTCTTTCTCTAGTCTGATTTATGCAGCTTTCATTTGCATAAAGATATATAATCATTCAGGAAAAAAGATCTAGCTTTATAATCAGGAAGTTTTGCTCATGAGAGCTAAACTAAAGAGAAAAGATATTTGAGACAGAGGGATTAATGAGTGCACACAATTATTTTCAAAAAATAATCTATGATGGCTTTGTATTACAACTTGTGGAACTGCTTTGTGACTGATAGAGGTCTACAGATATTATTTTGGTAGTTATTTATAGAAGACTACCATAACCCCCAGCCACAGTCCTCAGAAACAGACATATTTTCAAGAACAAGCCTCACTTAATTCCTCAATGAAGAGAGGTGACTTCTGCATCTGTGCTAAATTGGAATTTCCATGTAGAGCATAGCAACAGGACCACAACCAGCAAATCCAGTTTTACTGTTTCTAATTTTGTGGAATCTGGTAAAAAAAGGTATTTGCAAGGAAAAAAAAAAAGAAGCTGTAAGAAGGAAAGTAACCCAAGTTTAAGAACTCAGTACTCTATATGCTGATTTGGTACCTATTATATCTAGAGCACAGTACACAAGAAGTCTGTCACGGAAAAGTCTAAAACGCTGCACCTTCAGATTCAAATTCAAATGTCTCCAATGAAATAACTCTCAAGATCTGGCATTGTCAGTAAAGACAGTGAATAGCTGAACATAATTGTCTATTCTTCTGAAAAGGGCCTATAGAAGTGAACAAAGGGGACAGGAGGGGAAGGGAGAGCAAGAAAGAATCCTAAATGATGCAGTTTTACTGTAAGCCATAAGAAACCAGGCACATAAACTGGTATTACGCAAACCATTACCTCACACATGATACTAAAAGGAACATGTATATCATCAAGACACTTGAGCAGTGCAGGAAATTATTGATCAGGATTCTGCTAGCTCAGATTCAGTCTTGTTACACTGTAATAATACAACCTAATACTGAAAGGTCACACTTAGCATGCCAGAAATACTTTAAATATTTCCAGGAATTGAATAAGAATACAAGTTAGGCAGAAGAATTGCTCTCCATCCTAATTCCCACATCACAGGAGTCAAAAGCATCTTTTGGAAATTTTTCATGTTCTTTGTACTAGGAGTTCCAACATAGCAGCAAACAGCAAAAACAGAAAGTAAAATTAATAAACAAATCACTTTTACCTTCATTGGTTTGGTTGGGGGTTTTTTCTACCTTTGGTCTAGGAACTTGAAAGAATGTAAGTAAAGCACAAAATACACAATCCTCCAAAATATAGTTGTTTGATGAACCTCTTAGCTAGAAGTCCTGATGACTACGTTGAGAAAGCTATGAACACTACTACTCAAAAGGTGAACTTTCCCTCTTCACAATTGTTTCCTCTTATTCTAACTCCTTAATCATAGGCAATATTCCAACAGAAACTTTTAAAGCTTTTCAGTAACATGTAACACCATCAATCTCCAACTTCTTACACTTTAGAGCACAAAGAGATTTACAATGAAACAGAAAAAGCTGGCAACTGCTGGAAATCATGCCAGCTTGCTGATGTAGCCAGATCAGTCAAGCTGCGGAGATCACAAGTTGTAGCATTCTCTTCAGACTAGCAATGCAAGAAACAAAGCCTAGCATTAACCAGGCTGAGAGCTGACCAAGGGCCCATCCCTACCTAGGGGGTCCAGCTGAAGTCAATCACAGGCACTATCAAATGTTGTTGCACATTCTCTTTTTATTTCCTTGTATTCAAACACCAAATGAAAAAAAAAAAAAACCAAAACACCTCTCTACTATCAGAAATATGGCACATTTTGTGCATTTTCTAAGAGGGAGTAGTGTCCCCTTCTGCACAAAGGTCAGCTGGCATTGAAACTGTACTAATGTCAAACTTTCAGTCACACTACAAAATCATTGCCCACAGAACTACTGTCTCACCTTTTAAACCAATTAAAATGTGCATTCCAGCAGGAGCAGTGCTCACTTGGACCTCTGCTAGGTTAGCCATGCACTTCCTCACCTAGGGCCAGAACATGGGCTTCTCCACACACCACCACAAGAGTCAGCTGAAGAAAACATCACACACAGGCAATCCTGGCCCACCGTATGGAAACTTTAGTTTAATACTGACCTATCTGGGTGTGCTGGTTTTGTCTGTGATGGACTCGAATTCACTCACAGTGCCTGGCACAGGGCTATGTTTTTGGATTTCTGTTGAAAACAGCATTGATAAGAGAGCACAGTGTTGATAATACAGATGTTTTTGTTACTGGTGAAAAGTGCTTACACAGAGACAAGGCCTTTTCTGCATTTTGTACTGTCAGTCATGCTGGTGAGGAGGCTTGAGGTACATGGGAGGAGACCTAGCCAGGAGAGGTGACCCAAAATGACCAAAGAGATATTCCATACCACACGACTTCATGCTCAGTATATAAAGCAGGAGGAAGAAGGAGGAAGGGGAGAACATTTGGAGTGATGGTGATTGTCTTCCCAAGTCACTGTTACCATGAGGGGTCCTGCTCTCCTGGAGATGGCTGAACACCTGCCTGTCCATGGGAAGCAGTTAATTCTTTGTCCTGCTTTGCTTATATGCACAGCTTTTGCTTTTCCTATTAGATTGTCTTTATCTCAACCCACAAGTTTTCCAGTTTTCACCCTTCCAATTCTCTTTCCAATCCCACTGGTGTGGGGAGTGAGCAAGCAGCTGCCTGGTGCTCGATTGCTGGCTGGGATTAAATCATGACACAGGGTTAGCCAGACACTTGAAGTAGACTGTGTTTAGAAGTTATGTAGCACAA
The DNA here is from genome assembly GCA_013397865.1 of Struthidea cinerea. Lineage (NCBI taxonomy): Eukaryota > Metazoa > Chordata > Aves > Passeriformes > Corcoracidae > Struthidea > Struthidea cinerea. The sequence continues at coordinate 5,066,395 of VZTI01003805.1, forward strand.
CGTGTTGTCATACACACAGTATTTTCAGCTGCATAGAAAAATGAAATGACAACTGTTTTATCCTGTAAGGCATCTACCAAGTCAAGACAATGTCCAGAGTTATCTTCTATATTGAAACCTCTTGACTTTAACCGCATTTCTTATTGTGTACTTGTTGCCATATGACTCCCAGTTTGCTTTTAAATATAATGCAGCTTCATGATTCAGCTGTGACCTTTAGCATCAAAACATTAAGTCTCACTGCAAGCCACACAATACCATGAGCCCAGTTAGTCCAGTAATGAAGAGATATTTTCACAACCGTGCCTTCCACATCCTGAAACAAGAGAAGAGCCCAGAAGTTCCTAAATCTGAACTGTTTTCATTCAGACTTGTCCCTGAGTCTCACTCCAAGCACTTGGCTTCTTCTTTCCCATCGTCAGACACCTACAATTCAAAGGAAATGTGCAACTCAGCAGAGATCAGCCAAATGTGCCAGTGCAGTCCTGACAGATTTTAAGACAATTTCCTCAACTACACTGATTCTTCCTCACATCCACAATAACAAAAAGCTACAACCATCCATCAGACCTCCGTGCTTCCACAATTGACAATGCTGTTTAGGAATTTTTAAGCTCAGGTCCCCTTCTAACAAAGTTATCTGCACACAAGCCTTTTCAGTTAATGTTTCATAACTCCATATTCCTAGCTACAATGATGCCAAAGCATGGGCCTGCAGAGGCTCTCATCATAAGCAGACTATTTAGAATGAGGATCAATTTCAAAAGCCAGCATTTCCAATAAACCCATGACATATCTTCTGAAGCCATGTAACAACCCTGGTATCTAGTGCTCATTATGCTGCATAGTATTCTTGAGTTTTAGCAAACACTATTTGATTACTATCTAGAGTCATCTTCATTATTGTACAGGAAAGCAACTAGAATTAATTTCTGTAGACCTAACATACCCATTGCAAACACTATAGCTAATGTATAGTCAACATATTGCTTGGAGACGTTCTACAGGAACACAAGACAAAAACCACCTGTTAACTTGCAAGTAAAGCCTTCAACTTTCTTGTGGAAAAGCCAACAGGAAATGACTAACATGCTTCCATGTTTTTGAAGCAAACTGGGAAAACAGAGAACCACATAAAGGCCAGTGTCAGCCTTTACTTAGCATCCAAATCACTCCCTGAAGGATACTAGGAACTGTAATGTAGCAACCCTGACACAGACCACTGTGAGAAAAAGACAATGAGTAAACTGAAGGACTCCAGCACACTCTAAGGCCGCTAATAGGGTAACAAGGCAAACCAGTAACAATGCCTGTAAAAAATGAACTGCACTCTTCCACAAGGGCCTTCTTAATCTACTTGCATGAGCTCTAAAACTTGTTTGTTTGGGGTGTTTGGTTTGGATTTGTTTTGGGTGATGGTTTTGTTTTTGGTTTTGGGGGTTTTTTAAGTTCTTTGCAAGAATCTTGGTAATGCAAGAATTTTTTCAGACTCTTGCACTCTCCTGAGTATTTCTGAGATATGCCTAGCACCTCTGCCTATAATGCTTCATTATAATACCTATTATATGCTTGTAGTTGAGCTAAGTACACTGGTCAGCACCCTTCCTCTCCCGTACTTTAGCCCAAAAAATCCCGTGCTTTATTTAATGATGCTGTAGCAATCCAGCTCCTCAAAACTGCACAGACTTACTGCCCTGAAGTCATTATTAGGCA
>VZTI01003805.1:5068204-5086625 GCA_013397865.1 Struthidea cinerea
GTGAGGGGGGGGGGGGGGGGGGGGGGAGAGAGAAGGAAAAGACAGGAGGATGTTTATATGCCTTGCAAGTTCAGAACATTTTCTTCCAGCATGTTGCACATCTTGCCAGCCAGAACCCAGAGTTCAGCGTACATACCAGAAAATATTAAGCCTAAAACCTCATATTTGTATTCATTTACTTCAATGCAGACAACATTAATTTACTTCATCAGCTGTTTCTGTGATAAATCTAGTCACTTAAGACGCAAACAACACACTAAATATATTAGCATACAACACATTTAAGAGTTCAGACTTCAATTGTGACTACACTGAAGAAATTACTGCCTACGATTTAGTAACTGCTGAATTATTTCAGATTTACATCAGTTTCAACTGATCTCAGCTGCACCTCATTTTTGCTCACTGTTCACAAAGTTCTCCTCATTTACCTGCAGACATACACACCTATTTACCTGCCTGACAAGTAAGAACTTGCAAGTACTCAATTACTACTTCTACTTCAACAGCTGACTTAAATTAAGATGACTTTTTAGTCCAGGGAATTGCTTTAAACTCAGTCTTCTGCAGCTGATTTTGACACAATATTCTCCCTCCCTACACTCTCAAAATTCAAGAGTTATTCAGTCATCCTTGTTCTTTTCCCACTAAGGTCCTCACCTTCAAACAGATTTTAAAGCTCCATGCAGGCAGAAGTTTCTATTTTCAGTTTAGCAGTCTCTTGTCCCTTCTGGCTGTTGAAGTAGCTCATGGAAGAATTTTAGGGAGTAGATACAATAACATAGTGAAAACTTCCTAGAAACATTTTCTGCAACATGTCCTGAATTCTCATCACCCCTCCCTTCTTCCTGACAGTAAATTTCTATACATGAACAAGGGAAAAATATATTCTCCATGAGCTGCTGTAAGGCACAGTAAGGTGTATGCATTTCATCTGCATTCATGCAAACCTTGCGTTATTCAGCTGCATGAAACCATTGAGCCTTAAGAAAATGACAAACTTTTCTTCTTTCAACATAGGAAGACCAAGCTAACATTTAATTGCCTTACCTGTTTCCATTTCTACCTTCTCCCCATGAATAGCCATAAGTTGTCTACATGATTCAAAGATGCCAGAGTACACTAAGGCTTCCTTGCTGCACTGCATCTAATGTAAAACTCACATGGTGACTTTTATCAGAACTACTTCCTCTGATACAGAAACCACACAATTATACTGAATCACGTATTAGGCTGGACTGTATTCTTTTTGTATTTTCCTTCTCCAAAGCTAGAGAAGAACTAGAGAACTACACACACAGAACTGCATGCAGACACCCTAACTAGAGCAAATTCAGTATATATATAAAAATCTCCAGGACAAACAAGATTCTAATGATGTAACATTACTTCATTGCTACAAAGACAGACAAGCAGGTCTCAAGGAAGTTTCTTCTGGAAACAAGCATGTACAGTTGTAAGCAGATTTCTACAACTGGCACAAAATTTCTACGGATTTATATAGTTTCATCACTTCTGTCACTTCTTTTTGAAGACATTAATAAGGTATTGTTCGGAAGACAAGCAGAGTTTAACAGCATTCAGAGGGAAACTCCTCTTCAGACCAGAGGCTTTTGGATGCAGAGTTTAACTGAAGTACAAGAGTTAAGTCAGAATTATTTTAAAAAGCCTTGGCTGGAAAGAATCTCTTGAGATTATATGGTCCAACCACCTGCTGAAAGTAGGACCTCAAATTACATTAGATAGTTCTCATTCTGAGAAGTGACAGTTGCCAACCATGATGACAAAAAGAGCCCTGAGCAAGAGGTGAATTGCAAGAGCTACTCTGAACAAAGGGGAAAGGGAAACAAACAAACAAAAAAAAAATCACAAAGTGAGGTATCAAAAAAAAAAATCACAAAGTGAGGTATCAAAGCAACACCATATAAAAAAGCATGCAAAGAAGACACTAACAAATATCAGAAACTTTAAAAAAATCATGCAATAGCTGTCAGTTCAAGTAACCTGAGTTCTCAGATCTGTGTAAGATGTACATATAACCAAGGACACAAACCCCATCCCTTCCAAGGACAAGTGCTCTGAGAGAAGAGCTAACTATGGCTCAGCTCCTCACTGCAATCACACAGAGCTCAGAAAGCCCTCCCTCCCTCTCCTTCAGTTCCTCAAAAGCACAGTCCAGTAACCTGGACTAAGAGGAGAAAATAAGACAAATGGGCATATATAAGCTACAAGCTTCAAAGGAGTCCAGTCTCTGAAGATTATAGATTTAGGACCACCTCATATGCCCATTTTTACACTGAGTAACTTTAGACAATACATAAGCTGTTGGCTAGAAAAGATTTTTCCAAACTGCCAACAAAGAGGAGAAAAACTTCAGTAAAATATTCTTCCCAGATTCATTTACAGTGGAAGAGTTATTTTTAAATCAGCTTCTCTGGAATCACTGGAGTGATTTCAACATAAAGAAAAATAATAAAATAAATCAGTCAAGAAACAGGAGTTATTCCCTGTTCCACTGAATTTACAACAAACAGCCATTAGAAAATTATGGCAAACTTCGGGCCTTGCTGCATTAGGAAGTCAGCTTTCCCTTTCCAAGGCTTTCAAGACCTCAGTCCTCACCTACCCTTCTAGCGAAAAGAGTGGCAGTGCTGAAGGCCACCCTCACAGAACAGCAAAATGAGTGGCTAAGAGCCTGAAAGGATGAATCCACCAGATAATTCTCTAGACTGCATTTATGTATATATGTCTAATGACATAGAGACAAATGGGCAAGAAAGAGGAAGAGAGAAGAGCAAAACAAAATCTTCATTTGTGATCTCATACTGCTATCTGGCAGTTCAAATACTCATTATCTGCAACTAGAAGACGTACAAGTTCCCACAGGTGACAAGAACACCGAAAACACCTCTGAAAAGATGCACAGCACTACTTGCTAGAGGAACACCCAGGCTGTCAGGACTGTGTGATTCAAAAGGTCATCCACGCCATGACCCCAAGCAAGCAAAGTAGCACACTTACCTACTGACTTTTATCTAGTGAGAGGACTGGAAGATATGAGAGGTCAAGTATTGTTTAAGGAAATCTAAACACATGTATCACATGCTCCAGTGTTGATAAGAACAGTTTTGTGACAATGACTGAATTGCAGAAGCTGAACAGTCTCCCCTGTTTCAAGCAGGTCAATTAAATTTAAGTCTGAGACTGCAGAGACCTTTCATTGAACCTGGTATGGGAAAACCAAACTAAAGACTTTTTCAGGGACCTGGAAGAAACTTAAAAACTTGTTCCATTAAGATTACAGAAAACTGACACCCATCATTACTTTAGAAATAAAACAATGGATTGGCCTTTATGCCACAGCCAAAAACTCAGTAAGTCCTTCTGGGCTGTGAAAAAGTCAAATTGAAATAGCAAAGGGGGCACTACTCAAAATTACAGAGAAGTTCAGGTACCACTGGCAGTCAACAATACAACTAACTTGTCAGCTGAAGAACCAAGAGAAATCTACAGATGGAAGGAAGTGCCACAAAGTAGCCAAAAAAATTTAAAAATTAAGCACCTGCAGAGGTTAGACAGCAGAACACTCCCACGCATCTGAACAGCTTAAAGGAACAAAAAAACTCAAGCTTGTACAAGGGCAAGCTCAGGTCTGATTGTACCACTGGTCCTCCCAGTTCATGGTACACAGGATCCATAGCTTCATTTCATTACTGAAGAAAAAAAAAAAACATATTTGTGCACTAAGAAATTAAAACCAGGTCTAAATTTTAACTGAACTCTTGCAAGGTGGTTGAGGGGGCTACCTAACATTAAGACAGTAAAAACCTTTACTCCCATGGTCCTTTTTTACCTCTGGAAAAACAGAAACTGCAGTCTGAGGAGAAAAATTAAAGGAGTTGCATGGAACAAATATAATGGTCTCTTGAGGGCATCCCTCTTCAGTTCTGCCACATCACTGCTTTCTTTCTCTTATGTTCATCAAGGACTGAAATATTACAATTTGTGTCACTCTTTGGACTGCACTTTGGTTCACAAAGCAACACAAATGTCAGTCAGATCTTTGATCCTCATCCAAAGGAGAAGTTAGGAAAAATAGAAAGCATTTCAATTTTTTTCCTCTTGCTTCTCTGTAGTTTTACATTATGTATTGAAAGCGTTGTCAACAGCAACTATTCCTCCTGTTTTTGAGTGCATCAGTAATAGAGTTAACTATAAAAAAATCTCCTAGAACATTTATTTACTCACTACTTCATTCAAAGAATTTGCCCTTGTAAAAAAATTCAAATATTAAAGTTGTTCTTCTCCAAATGAACCAAATTTGATACCTTTCCATATCACTGTTTGTAACATGTTCAAACTCGCTCAGTGTACATTTTCCTCTAGTGTATGGTTTGACTTGAATTCATTAACAAAGGAAGATAATGCTCTCACTGTGGCAGAGGGCCAGGACTCAAAGCTTCAAGAAAATATTTTCATGTTTACAACACCGGTAGTTTCTCAGTCTGAATTCAGTGTTCTATATTATTTTGTCTTTTTAACCAGCTAAACATTAAGTTCTGTTGCATAATTCAGTCAACTCTGCAGCAGTTAAATTTTTTACTACAGAGACATAATGATTATCAAAAGCATAAGAATCCAGAAACTCTTGAGTCAATCTATATCAAGGAAAAGAACAGTCTGATCTGGATAGCTGCAAGTCAGCCAGAGACAGCTCAGCTTAAGAAGCAGCCCAGAGGTATTTAAGCCACGTCAGTAACACAAAAGATTTGTTAGACCACACAGAGAACAGGCACACACAAACATAGCAAATGTTAGCTGCAAAATACTGAACCACATTCATATCTTTGTTGACAGATCTTTTTCCCTTTTAGCACAGCAATAGGAAAGAAAGCAAAAGTGAGGAACAAATAGGTTCAAAGTTTCTTCTTCCGTACACTTGTGTCACACAGCAAAATTTTTCTGCCAAATCAGTCCTACAGCAAGAGCCTGACTTCACCTCTACAGGATTTTAAAACTACTGTTACATACTGACAAGCTGCTCCAAGCAAAGTCTACACTACAAGAGCCTCAGGACGCAATTCTACTATGTGGTTTTAATAAAAGTGTAGTTTCAACCTGTTAAGAGCAATGGAAATAACAGCTTTTGTTTTTTAAAATTACACAAAAGCAACCCTTTCCAACAGAAAAGAACATATTTTCCAACAGCCAAATTATGACCAAAATTTTGCTGTTTATACTCAGAGTGAACTTCATTTCTTGCAGACTTTTAACAAAAAAAACCACAATAAGCAATAGAAGTAAAATCTTACCTGATCTTCATTTTCAGCTTCTCTAGAAACCCTTGTTTAGTAGGAGCCAAAAGTCACTATCTGTACAGTAGCTTAAACTTTCACTAACATCATAATAAAGAAAAAAAAACCAAAACCAACAAAAAAACCCAAACCAAAAAACACTGTCTGGCAAGAATGAAGGAGAAGACTATTCAGTTGAATGAGGAACTTTTACCTTCTGTGAGATAACATGAATCAAAGCACAGAATCCTTCACAAAGTGCAGATCAGTGACACTGCCAGAAAAGAAGGCAAGCTAGAAACAGGTGATCCAGCTAAGACCAAGTAAAACAGGTGCAACAAAGTTAGGAGGGGGCATTTATTACCAGTGGGGGAAAAAAAACCAAATCAGCTCAATGACTTGCACAAATTCCAGTTTAGTAGCTTATTTCAGTACTTCTATGCAAGTGAACCAAGAATTACTCAAAACCATCACCCACTCTCAACCTGCCCTGCCCAATGCTTAATGCCCAGCTGCCTTTGAGCTGCCTAGTTCCATTTACTTACAACGCTGAGTCTGAACGCAGAAACCTACTGCTCCAACACCAAGCCTCTTCCCTGTTCTAATGCCATAGACCAGATGGTGCCTTATTTGCAGTTTGTCATTCACCTGCATCTGGCACACCGCAGCCCTTAAGCAAAACCAAGCGCAACAGCACAAGACAAATACTGATATGGTACCTAGCCATGTCCTACCTGCAGAGCCTGTTAGACAATACATGCCCCAAGTTGCAGCACAGAAGGTTTTCTTCGACCTGCCAAATTCCTAATCAACTTTCGCCAAGCTGTCTTAAATTACTGAGAGACCGAGTGAGCTCAGTGGCTAGTAAAACATGGTTTGGTCACCCAAAGTCTAAATTAACACAAGATGATCTCTGCAATCTCCTAGACAACTAGAAGGGGAAAGGCAAAAACAAAACAAAAAAACGAAAGCAAAGAACTTTAATTAGCCACTAGACTGAAGGAATTCAGAGACTATATGTTACAGAAGTTACTGCTGGAAGAAGAAACACAAAACGAGTCGACTTGTATACGTGGATTAGAAAAGCGTGCCTCAGATGAACTCAAGACCACAGGTCTAAGGGTATTACAAAAACACGGTAAAGAAGCAGGAGACTGGGTCTTCATTTTGTTAATATTCAGCTTCAGCTCTAAACCAGTCCACAAAAAACTGTTCAGTAATACTTGCATGTCTTAAAGAAAAAAACCTACAAAGATAAACATTTAAAAAAACCCCCTTGTTTCCAAGGCCAGGTAGAAGGTATTCATCTGTTTACTACTCACATAAAATGGGTCCTCGGATTTTTGCATCTTCAAAATGTAATTTAGACAAGTTTGGGACAAATCAAGAGGTTTTCAGGAGTTTTCCTGTTGTTTTTCTAATCACTGATATCTAGCACTGACTCAGGCTAATGGCTGCTGAGGCTTCCTTTCCCACACTGGCTCAAGCAGGTTATGCTGTCCTCCTGAACAGAGACTTCATCCAAATGCTACACTAAAAAGGTCACAGGCCTAATGCATAGCAAGATTCCTACACCACATGACACAATCTGGGAAATGGTTTAATTGCAGTTGTTGAGGAAGAAATCCAATTAAAACAGGTTAAGTTTCCGGCTTCCTCAGCACTGGATCTGCATATGCATCTTTTGCTATCACAAGAATACTCTAACAACAAACAAAGGGATTAAAACACATCCAAGTTTTTTTTAATTGGGCAGTGCTCAAACCAGCAGCACCTTGGAATTATGTGCCATAGACACATTTTCTCAACCACAGAAAAAATTATACATTTACATTATATCTTACAGTGATGTAATTAGGAGCAAGCTCCAATATACATACCAAATTACTGACACAGGCACAATTAAAGACATTTACCTTGTATGAAATCATGAACCAAACTGCCTACCAAATATTTGTATAAACAGAAGAAGTTCTTTGTAAAGCTGAACAAAAGGAAGTCACAACCCTGTGTCACAACAGAAACACCTGTTAAACACTAAGGATTAAGCTGTCTTTCAACTGATCCTATCAATGGTAAGATCATGACTTTACAGCATTCAGAGCTATTCTTTCATGTTAAATACATAGAACAACACACAATATTAGCTCCTACAATTGTATTTTAGGAAGGTTCAAATTTTTACAGTCATGGAAAAAGTTGTCAAAAGCTAGAGCATTATGAAGGAATTAAACAACTTTATGGCACACTTCATTGCCAAGTGTCTACTCCACTCTGCACCTTTACACCTTCTCAGTGCTCCATAAACAAAACAAAGGAATGTTGTGGGAACAAGGTGTTGTACATGATGCTGAACTTGAGCAAAACTAAGTATTAGAGCTCTTTAAAGTGCTTTTTAGCAGGATGCCAAACTTAGTCTCAGTTTTAAACTAGACAAGAATTCATCATCACCAAATACACACAAAAAAGTCTGCTACAAATTCCTCTCTTCCTTCCCTTATGTGCAAAAAAAAGTACCACCGGGACTTTTTTCTGCTTTACCTCACCTTTCCCAGGTTATCCACACACTTTTCTTGAACAACTGTAACTACACCCATATGTTACAGCTCACAAGACTAACAAGCTAACACTAATGAGGTATTTTTCCTAGGGTCCTAGCATGGCCAGGTTTGTCAAAGCCTGAATTACATGTCAATAGTCAATCACTTCAGAATCGGAAGAAAGGCTCCTTACATTTCTGCCAACAAGATGCTCCAATAGGTACTGCCTAAGTCTGTTCAATGCTTTTTGTTACTTTCCAGCTAAACTACCACTCTCTGATGTATTGATTCACAGACCAATACAGAACACTTATCAGAACACAGTCTCTTCACCACCCTGAGACACTCACAAAAGAGCAAGCAGAGCTGTAAGTTTTCTATAGCTTGATTAAAATGATTAAGAAGTAGCTATTACAATAGCTGGTTTGATAAGCCTTTGCTCTTGCAATTTGCTCTGTGACCCAATCAGAATACTCAAGGAGTTGTCTCCTATACAGGTGACCTTTCATCAAACACTAATGATTAACTATGCTTTATGAGCAAACCTAAAACCTACTGCCCCGCAAAAAAACACATTAATTTTGGCCTTGTCTAGGACTGAAACAGAATATGGTGACACAGACAGGAAAGGAAGACAGTGTTTCTTCTAAGTGCTTTGTGTATACATCAATGATAAAATACCTTGAAGCAAAGAATGCATCCATCTTGCTACACTCCTAAAATACGTCTTAGCAAATGTGAAAATAGTCCCACATACTGTTAATATGACACTGAATTGGAAGCAAAGTTCACTCAACTCGCATGCAAGATTTCTTGTCTTTCTGGTTTTTTCGTGGTTCAGGTTTTTTTCTTTACAAAATATTCTTAAGACACTCCAGAACTACTCCACATCATCCTCTTTACTCTTTATTGTAAGCCATTTAATAAAATGCACCAGTAAGGAAGACAAACAAAAGGATATTTAACTGGAGAGGGCAGCCTCATCACAGTGCAAGATAAAGTAACTCTTTACAGCACTTGAGTAAAAAACACAGAGAATGGAGTGGCTTCAGGGAAAGATAAAAGAAAGAATATGAAATAGACAGGCTTGTAAAGAAAGAGGGAAAATACCTGTAGGTCCAGAAGTGAGCGCAGTTTCTTCCCTCCCTTCTGCACAGTATCTTACATATCAAATGTAAAATGTAGCTATTTCCTAAAGGCTGCAGCCTCTCTTACTCTTCCATCTATTTTGCAAACCAAAGATACTCAGCTGGGAGCACACACATCCCCATCCCACATACAATTAATGAGCAAAAAAGCATTCTAGTAATCCCAGTATCTTTACCACCTCCATTTCCCCATGTCAAGTCTTGGAAACACATCTTTTCTCCCATCAACTATTTCCTAGCACCTCCAACCCCTATTAGCTACTAAAGACACCAAATTAATTGCACTAAATTTGGATCTTTATTCTACACTTTTCAAACTTTATTTGTATGCTTATTTTGTATTTAAAGGCTCCCCTGACAGAACAGTTTTGGGACACAGATATCGTGTACTGCTATTTGAAAACAGCCTGATCTGTCCAACACAAAATTCTTCCACAGAACTGAAAGCTGATTAAAACACTGCTTGCCAAACATGCAGTTACCTATTTAAAAAAATAGCTGAAACTATTTTCCATTAAATGTCTATTTTGTTAGGAAGTGGAGGATATAAAGCATCTAACACTGAATTTTCAAAACAGAAGCCTAGAGTTGTTTTTTCCTATATCAAGGGCAGCATATGCCACTAGCATGTTACTAACATGGTAGTATTTATTATATTAAATAGTTGCATAAGAGCCTGAAAGTTTCAGAAGTGCTTTTTCACTTTCAAGAAAACATTTCAGATGTGGTATCACAGTCTGTGTTTTATAATGGATACTTTTTGAATTAAAATTACAGCATAAACATTCTGTACATATCAAAGTATGACCGATGTTCTGAGCCAAACACCTATTTCTTTTTTGGGGTTTTTTGTAACTCCATTAATTCTAAGCTAAGTGGTGATTACACTTCCTTATACTCTTCATACAAGATTTAACTCACTACTGAAGTTACAGTACAGATTAAGGAGCGAAAACAGGCCAGACTTGAGGGCATTAGAGCCATGAGCCTGCACTATGCAGTTGCTCAGCTGAGCTCCATTATATCTCCCAAAGAATACCAAGTATTTATGGAAGCTAAAAACTCCAACTACATTTCTTGGGAGACATCCTAGTGAGTGTGGTCACATAGATAAAATAGGAAGGCAAGTTAAGTTGCTCTAATCCAAACCTACATGGAAGTCTTGTGTACTTCACAGAAGGGAGTTTCCAACTATTACATGTATTTACCCAACGTTCCACACACCTCAGTGGGTATGGGGATAGAGTACAATCATTAACTTCACTATTATGCCAGTACAGACTTTCATGCTTAAAATTCAGCACATGAAACTTAGGGTGCTGGTCAAAAATATAGATTGCATCTATACAAGTTGATATAGACAATTTAAAACCTGACACTTTGATCTATCACCAACTGTAACAAGTTAAACTTTTCAAATTCTGCTGAAGCAACTTGAAATTACATCAGCTTCTCCTCCACTCTCCCACCACAAACACTACTACAGTCTATTCAAGTAGAAATAACAAAACAGTTTAAATAATAGGCAGTCACAAATTTGTATTTTCAAGTTACTCCCACTTCAAAGCTGAACACCAACCTTCCCAACAATACAGCAAATACACCCCAAGAGTGGATGCAATTCTAGTTTGTTGTCATAACCTGAAATAGTATTACGTAGTGACAAACTACCTTGATTTTTGGATGCATCTAAGCTAAACTTAGCCATTGAAATCACTATATTCTCCCATAGGTTGAACTGTTGCTTCTAAAGCTGCCACAGGTCTGGGCTTGCACTAGTCACATCCTGCATTTGATGTTGTCAACAGAAAGCCCAAACCCTTCTGAAGTAGGCTTTTTAACCAGGTAGATCATATACATAAAGCAAGGATAGGGGTTCACAAGCCCAAACTCAGCTATGTCTCAGAGTTAGGTGAGAATTTGAGCAAATACAGTAGTTTGCATCTCCTCTACTTGTCACACTCAGTGACCTCTGAGCAGCATTCCTGAATCCATAGGCACAAAACTCCAGGTTCTTGAACTCCTTGACTCAGTCATTCAAATCTCAGGCATGGCAGGTTAACATCTTTAGAATGCCTTCCCTTAAGGGACATAAGCACACAGATTCCCATGGGAGCAACTCTCTCTCCTGGTATAGCTGTAACATTTATGACAACACAGCTAGAATCAGTGGTATGAAAACTCAACACTTGTACATACTTATGCACTTCATTTTTTCTCCTCCTTAAGTTAGCCTTTAGCTGGCAATTAGGTATTTTATACTGAAACCAGGCATTTAAAGTCCTCCAAGCTAAAGCAATACAAAAATTACAGTAAGGAAGAATCATCTCTTTGCTTTAAAAAACAAATTACTATTTAAAGAGACACCCTTAGTGCTGACTGTATTTCCAGGAATAGGCCGTCTCCTTTCCTGAGAAACAAAGTCTGTTTTTTTCAAATATTTCCACAGGACAGCCTACCTTCCTTCTCTATGTCAGCAGTGTCATGACACTCTATTTCTTTACTCCATGAACTTATGTAGATGAACATTCTCACTGAACCAAAGTTTTAAAGTTTAGCAAAAAAGTACTCTTCGATGAGGACTACAACTTCCATCCAGTTGGTTTCAAAGCTGTGTTACCGCAACCACACTCGAGTAAGAATATTCTACCATTCAGATGTAACTGGACTTAAAAATATTCACAGCTACTCTGAATTCACAGTCACAGGCCCAAGGTTTTGAAAAACAACTGAAAATTAGATGACTCTCAAAGCTGTGGGTGCTTAAACATTTTTAACACTTGAAGGCAGGCAATAATGTTTAACTTGTAACGGTATTAAATCTTGAAATCATACTTCAGTAATGACAGGACATCAACAGACTCCAGAGGCAAAAGATTTTTTTTTGACAGTAGAACTCTGGACACTTGTTACTATTTCCAGGCTCACAGAAGAGAGGTCATTCATTATTTTATTTCTGTTTTGTTAAATCCAAAACTATTTAAACAACCAATTGCTGTTAAGTAGCATCCAAACGGAATGCATCATTACACAAGTTTAACAGAAAGTATTTGTAATCATGGAAGACTATCACCCACAGAAGAAAACTATCAACTAAGATGAAAGCTTCATTATTATTACAGCCTTGCTTATTTCCAAATAACTACACAGGTGATATGGTTTTCTAAACACAGAGATGTTCCCTCAAAATTCCCCTTTTTCCAAAATTATCAAAACTTAAAAGTTCCCTTTTCTTTCCTCTATCCCTCTCCCAAAACAGTAAGGATGCATCAAAATACAGAACTGTAAATTATTCTAATGAGACACTTGTAGTGCTGAGAAGTACAATATTACCACTCAATATGGAGATGCTGTACTTCAGTACTGAACCCAAAAAGCATTACTGTAAGCCAAACCCCTGTCAGCTGACCTAAGCATTAGTGACTACATTTTCCAGTTCCTCCCAGAGTGATGCTGGAGGGGAATGGGAGAAGAGGTGTGGAACCAATGCTTAGGTGTATACACCATTAGAGAGCAACTGAGAATTCTCAGTGCTTTTGTAAAAATAGCGTTTATCTGGAATACTCTATCCCATCACAGTGGGCCTCGGTCAAGAGACATGAATTCCAGCTGAAAAACAGAAGGGTGGTCTTAAAGAAGTTAACTAACAAAACCTGTATTATTTAGCCTGGCAACAAGGCTGTAAATACTTTCTGTAAGTGCTAAGAATAAAACATCAAGAGAAGAAAATAAAGAGAGGATAGTATTGATACAGTGAGCAGGCAAACAGTTATGAGAAACTTTCATGCTGGAAATTAGATGATCCTAAATTTTGAGAAATGGCATGCTTAAAGAATATCCCAGGAGGACTGAAGAACTAAAAAGGCATGTGTGAGGTCACTTACTAAGCCTACTCCCAGAGAGTGTTCACCATCCTCATAGACAACTAACAAGTTCTGTTGTCCTGCTATGCCCACCAGAGAGAGGAGATGCTCATGCTGCTCAGGTACAAAAATATCTTTAAAGGCTCAGTTCCTACAGAAAGCTAGTCCCCTCCTTTGGATCTTTTGGCTAAGGAAGTAACTAGAACACCATTCTTGTTATCATAACAGCCATTCTCTTTCTCAGAAGGTGTAAGAACTCAGAGAAGACACAGCAAAGAAATAAACACCTGTATTACCTACAGTTTGTGAAGCTTTTCCTGTCCTTCTTGTCCCATGGTACCTACCACTGAAGCTCTGTTATGACTGAGGAGAGAAAATTTGACCCCACACCTTCTCCTGGGAAGAAGGGGAGGCAGAAGACAGCCCTCCACAAAGCAAGCTATTGTAGTAAGCAGCAAGTTCTAGGATTTAAAAATAAAAAACCACAAACCATATACCACACTTTTGGATAGGGTTAGTCTGTGCAGAGGTTGTTTATCCTGCTTGATCCTTCTATTGCTGTGTCACTCTGTGCCCATATGTTCATGTTTGATATCTGCCACATGAGGGGGGGGGCAAATAGGGCGGGGGAGGAAACTTGCCGAAGTTAATATATTCCAAAAACCACCAGTTATTCCATTTGTGGAAAGATCTCCATGTAGAACTAGCAGACAAAAACAGAGGAGTCCTATGAAAGTGCAACAGAGAAAATTTACAGTTGAGTTGCTAACATTCAATTCAATTGGTATTTCAGAATGGGTTACAGAAGAGAGGAAGTCAAAACACTAACTGAACTCTGCTGTTAGATCAATTAGCACTATCACCTGCTATTTGGTTTTGATTTGCCATCTTACTGAGCTGACTTTCCAAATAGCCTGACATCATTTTGGTGAAGGAAAACAGTATTGCAAATCTGTGAGTCTACAGAAGAAACCAATTCATAGCTGAAAGGTGAACAGCTTTTAAGTTAAAACACACTATACAATTTGGTGATGCAAAGTGATCTACTTGGTTTACTTCTGATAAAAGTTTTTAAGATGCTCCAACACCACTAAAATAGGGTTAAAATTAATTGTATAATAGCACAGATGAGTCCTAAAAGGGTTTCCGGTAATTGCAAGGTAGATGTGAAACTGCAACAAAACAGATGCCACAAACAGAAGCAACACTAGTTTAGAACAGGCAGACCGCTGAGAAGAGGTCGAGGGAGTTGACAGTGTTTCTGGTGACACTACAAGTATTACCAGCAGGAACCACAGTTAGCACTCAAGTGTGAGGTCTCAATCTGATATAAACTCAAGACTTCATCTGAATGAAATACACAAATTAAGAAGTTTTTCAAAACAGATGATACAATTGTTTATCCATTGACTTGTTACTTAATAGGAAACTATTTTAAAAAAAAACTACAAGAATAGTTTTAACAGCTTTTGGCTAAGTCTGTGACAGAGGCAAAAGCCTGATAACACACAGGGGAATATACTTTACTCCAGGTAACCTCTGGAAGCCATGAAGTATAGCAACAAGTGTAGTCACTGCATTGTATTTTGAAAGTGACAGATTGAGATTACTTTGCCTGCCACTTCCGTGGAGTCTCACAGGCAACTTTACATTTAGTTTAAGTGCACTCCCAAAAATTAACTCACTTCTACATTTCTATTTACCTCAAGTTTTTACATATATAGTTCTCAGGTTCTAGCTTGAGTTCTTCTCCATAAAGCACAATGAAGTTGGAATTTTCAGTGCCCATTCTGTTTTGACTCCAGTTTGGTTTGGACACTATGTCAAGAACCTCTAAACTATAAAAAAAAGTAGGCCGTAGTGCTCAAATATGTCAACAATAGAAAGTATTAAAGTGGTACCATTCCTTCACACAGTAAATTTCACAAAATTCATCTTTCCTCCTTACAGCTAATCTGAAGAGAGCTCAGATTCCACCCACTCCATGGAGCATTTAAATCTGCAGACTGAGGTGTGCAGTGGCATTTCCCTTAACAAGCTTCTTCCAATTCTAGTTACAAAGGGCTAGTGAAAGTTCTGAGGGGCTGTCAAGAGCCAGGTACCCAGCATGGATACATTCAGTTTCAAGTCTACAAATATGCAGCAGAACTATATCACTTAAGAGCTGCCATACAGGAAATTTGACAAAAGCCTATTTGCTATCTTACTTTTGGCAAAGGAAGGTATTCGTTGTTCTGCCAAGCTTCTTGTAACTGAGTAAGGGAGTGAAACTAACTTCTTTAATCCACATTCTTATGATATAATGCGGGTCCTTATTTTCACCAGTCTTTCATTGTAGAAAATTATCTGCTAAATAAAACAGACAGAATACTACCAGAGTAAGATATGGCAGCATCCATTATCACTGCATAAACTTGAAAAACACTGTGGAACAGACTGCAGTAGATCTTTAAAAGACAAGCTTTAACACTTTGAATCCTGGCTTAAAGTTATGCAGCCCCCTTCCCTTTCATTAAATGAGATTCAGCTGAAATTGTGTTTTCTCCAGCTGTTTAACTTAAAGATCTCATACGTACCTACCTAGTGATGTAGCTGCTTCTCAGGTGCTGTTCACTAAGACTTACTGACACAGCTTATGACTGTCTGCTGTCCTTGTTCAGCTGAGCTATTTCCTACCCTCCCCTCACCCCTGTACAATGGGTAAGTTCATCAAGCCATCATACCTGAAACAGTTGAAAAGCTCAAAATAAGTGAAGTCTTAAGGGGAAATTACAGTTTACAGTCAGTAAGTTGGTTATTAATGAAGTGTATCCTTGAAATAGAGGAAGAAAACACTCACTCTCTAAGGAAGGCAGAGTTCCAAGTTTATATTCAGTATACAGCCTATTAATATGCGACCTCAGTTACTTTCTTCATTAGTTCTCTTTAAATGCACAGCCACATCTCACCTGTGACCAGAAGATACAGTTACATTGCACACACCTTCCAGGACAGGACACTCCCTACACTGAATAAGCTAATTACATAAGGGATTTGACATTAGAAGACACAGAACATTATTAACTTGGATAAGATGCCAACCTCTAGCCCTGACATTAACCACATCTTACAATATTACCTTGTCCAAAAACACACATCTACCACATATTCCACAAAGGCATATATGATGTAAAGAGAGCTTCTCCTCACTAACTGAAGGAGTTAAAGTAAGCAACTAATCATTATACCAGTATCAAGGACATGTAATTCAAGTGCCTTGATGAGTGGATGGGATGCAGGTGTGTGTTTTTCCTTTTCTTTAGGGCTGGACGAAAGGAGGAGGAGGGCAGGCATGGGGAATATTGGAGTCCACCATGACTAGTGTTACTATGCATTGTTTCCATCTTTCCTTTTGTGGTGCCTCAACTCACTTATATTGCTCCTGCTCCAAAAAACCCTCATGTTTTCAACTTAGAAGATACTATACAAGAGTGTATTTTTGACTTCCACATTTATTTACCTGCACTTTTACATCGAAGCAGCCTTGGACTAGAGCAGAGGTACAGAACAGACTTCAAGCACATAGAAGCCCACATACACAGATCATTTCTCCTACTCAGATCTGATAAGACAAACTACCACAAGCTCAAAGTAAGGCAAGTAAGACATAGAGAAAAATGAGGGAGAACAGAACAGCATACATGCTTTCTAAAAGCAAACATAGCATAAGTCTAGACCTAGCTACCTAGAGGCATGAGTTTCTCACAGACCTATTTTTTGCTAATAGTTTTACTGTTAGAAGCTACACCTCAAAATCAAGGTAAAAAATTAGAGTTACTGCTCTGCATTAATAAAAATTGGTATTAACCATGCTTCAAACAGCCAGCCACAAAACTGAAGGAGGTGCATACCACTAGTATTAAGTCTAATGCCGATCTCAGGGCTTGACAGCCTTCTGAAAGTTTAACACCTTTGTTCCCCAAAAATCATGCATACATCACAAAATAAAAAACATGTCTGTATTCTTTTATTTCCAGCTTTACAAAAGTCTAACAACTATTTGCCCTTCTTTACACTAAGTTTACTTATTTGGACTTCACGCAATAAAACATGAGTTGTCAGCAACAAGTTGCTCTGAAAGCAGAATAAATGTGAAATATACCTTGCCTTTCAGATCTTAAAAAAAGCCATCTTATTCAAAAAGTACCAGGGACCCCAGCTTCCATTTTGAAACACCAAATTGCTCCCTACAACTCAAGGTTCGCATTCCAGAAGATGACTCAGACCCTTTCATATCTTTTATGAAGGTCAGATCTTTGCAGTTCAGCATGTGCACATTATTGTGGACACTAGCAAAGCAAATCATTCAGAAAACACTGAGAAAATGGGATTTCCCCCCCAGTCCATGAGCCACGATGGTATTACTATATACTAACACCCTCCTTCCAGTTTCTTCACCACACATACCTTTGTATGTTTGCAAGATTTGGGGTTTTTTTGCCTTTCTTATCACTCAAGAAAATGGAGCTCTTTTTGTCAGGTTGTGATCAATGAAGGACTATTTATTCAGGAGTAGAAGTCAAATGTGAGAAGGGCCAAGTAACTTCCTGAGGTCCTTCCCAAACTGGCTTACTACAAGGAACCTAACAAGAGAGGCTTTTCTGGAGCAACCAAAGGCAACTATGGTTTGAACATCACTGCTAGTATTTCTCATGCATCTTCAATATTGAAGTTCAGTATTATACTACCATGATTAACTTTGTTGTTAATACACTTAAGTTTTCCATTTTTCCTATATTAAAGTTTTCCCTTCCAGAGTTGACCATCTACTGTTCCCATGGCAGTTTTCTGCCACATTTGTACCGAGTACCTTCATGAGTCAAGTTAGACTGGCAACAGTCAGTACATTGCAAGACAAGCCATATTACAGACAGGGAGAGTAAACAGATTGGTTCTGTGTCCTTGAACCCTGGCTGCCAGACAGAATTGACGGAGAATATGACTGCATTTTCACACAGTTGGATTCTACCAACTTGATGGCAGGACAAGGAGAACAATTGCTCCTCAAACTAAACTTAGTACTAAAGCAACCATTGCTGGTATCTGAAAGCAAGCAGGAGAAGCCAGTTGACTTAGCCCTATCCTCCAGAGACACTGTACATTTGATACATAGCTAAAATTTCTTTATTTACAGAAGATAACTTTAAAGCATGAATTCAGCAAACTGTTTTGTTAAAAAAAGACAATCCTGAGACAAGTGGCTACATACAAGCATTTTTCTCATTATTGATCACCACTGAGAACTGAAAATAGTTTTGGTCCTTGAGAAGCACTTTATTTCATACAAACTGAAAAAAAAAATACATCAGGAAGAAAAAAGTTATTATTTTTGCAGTTACCAACCTCATGTCCTAAGTTAAAACTGAGCTATTAAAACTCTCAACAAGAAGTTGCTTCATATACTGTCATAAATCTATTATGATACTATACAGTGATTAAAATACTAAGAACACATTTAACATATTACTTCAGAAAACTGAGAACACTCACCCAAAGCTAGTATGTTACTTTACAAAAAAAAAAAAAAAAAAAAAAAA